>CAUYQU010099535.1:0-147898 GCA_963574635.1 Cheracebus regulus
ATCTCCGCTACTCAGGAGGCTGAGGTAGAAGAATCACTTGAACCCAGGAAGCAGAGTTTGAGGTGAGCTGAGATTGAGCCAATGTACTCCCGCCTGGGCGACAGGGTAAGACCCTATCTCAAAAAAAAAAAAAAAAAGAAAAGAAAAGGATTTCATCTGGAGCAATCATGTCCAGGTTAATCAGATTTTGTTAATCAAATACAGTCTAGCCATCAAAGCTT
The DNA here is from genome assembly GCA_963574635.1 of Cheracebus regulus. NCBI lineage: Eukaryota > Metazoa > Chordata > Mammalia > Primates > Pitheciidae > Cheracebus > Cheracebus regulus. Next base: position 222 of record CAUYQU010099535.1, read on the forward strand.
CAGACACATACTACAAAGTAAAATTATAATTTGGGACCTGTGTCTGATTATTAGATCAAGTCAGAGCTGCCAAAACCAGAGTCTGTCGTAAAGCAGTGACCACAGAAAGGGAATGAGGTCTGGTTGCTAGGGATTAGCGTTGAGTCCTTTAAGGAAGATCAAAGTTGCAATAAATAATAAAAAGCAGTAAGAAAAGTAATAAATCAGCCTAAGTGCTAATGATAAACAAAGAACAGCTGGGGATGTTGGCAAAACTCCTGCACCTAATATTTTCTTATAAATTGAACTCATTTTATATATCCAAAATTCTTTAAGTTAGTTATGATTATATAATTTGTATTTCTTTGAAAGGGGGAGTAAAATGAGACACAAAGAAGTTAAATAATTTTGGCAATAAATAATAAATGCTGCAGTTCAACACTGGCATGTATCCAGAACCTGTACAGTTCTCCCAATGTTATGCCATATGTAACAGGTCTAAATGGTACAAATCTATTCCTGTGTGACTCTCCTGTACAAGATATTTTAAGATAAGTAATGAGTATCTGGTCAAATACAAATACTGCCTCATAGCAAAAAGAAGGGAAGAGAGTTTGGAGGTGGGGTGAAAACTAGATAGAATAGAATAGAATGGCACCCAAAAGCTAACTACCTGATAGAGCCAAGAAAATGGATGATTAATCCTGTTTCTAAATAAGGAAGTAGTAGAAAACAGGGAAGAATACTTTGCCACAACACAGACCTCTGTTCAAGTCTTATATTTCTAAGTTCCTAGAGACCAAAGAAATGCAATAACCTTTAGAATATACTTTTCTAACTTTGAAGAAAATTATCACTACCTTTTAGAGTGGGGAAGATTTATTTAGAATTTATGTAAAATACATGACATATTCATTAAAAAAATGTTTCTTCCTTTAAAGTTTTTGTCACTGCAATTGTTTCACACAGTAAACCAAGAAAATGTCTTAAAATGATCTCAAATTGTCATTAACATTCAAGGATGTTAACATGGGTATCAACAGCCGAATGCAAAAAGTGGTCTAATCTCTTAAACCACACTTTTTCATATTTCAAAAGCAGATAAGAAATACTATTTTACTTGACTGTCGATTAGTTCTAAATAGGACAGGTAATTATTATTTACATTTATGCAGCTATAGAATAAAATTTAGACCTAAAACAAACCTATGAGTGAATGTCCTACTTGATATAGATGAGGACATTAAAATCCTGAAAGGTTAATTTATGTCTCAAAAGTCTTACTGCTAATTAATGATAAAGTTAGAATTTGACTTTGTTGATCAAGAGTGTACACCAGAAGAATAGAATTTTTGGAGTAAATCTAAAAGCACCAGAAGAGAAGGATAATGATAAATAAAGAAAATAATAAAGCAAGTATGAATTAAAACAAAAACTTCTTTACAATAGGGAAGTTTCTAGAGTAGACTAAGAATGCCCATTTGCTCCAAGAGAAATCATAAAAGTCTGTAATTCTGACTCAATCATTTTATCTATAGTAGTAATAATAATTAACGATATGTACCTCAATTAGAAACAAATCAAGTCAGCAGCTATGCAAAATGAAGGCTTCATGGCAGATATCGCTACATTGCATTTAAACATGGAGAGAAAGAAGGAAAAGAGGGAGAAAAAGATTCTTTGGGTGTGTGGAGGAGTAGATAATTTATTTATCTAAACTATTGATCTTCTAAAACTAGAGTATGCATTTTTTCATGAGTTTCATTGTATATAGTTTTGCTTTTTTTTAATTTTTGGGGGTACATAGTAGGTGTATATAGATATATGAGATATTTTGATACATATATGCAATGTGAAATAAACACATTATAGAGAATGAGGTATTCATCCCCTCATGTATTTATCCTATGAGATACAAATAATCCAATTATACTGTTTATTTTAAAATGTAGAATTAAGTTATTATTGACTATAGTTTCATTGCTGGGATGTTAAACCCTTTTAGGAATTTAGGAACAATCCCTAGCTGTTCTTTTATATCCAGCTTAAAATTACCTCCTCTATGTGATGTCACCTATCCTGAACTTCCATGTGAATACTCAAACACTATGCAGCCTTATATAACTGAACTTTAAGTCCATATAGTTATGGCGTTGTTTGTCTAAATATAGGTGAAATCAATACCTATATAAACTAGTGCAATCAAGCATGTTTATTTGTAGGGTAAAATTGGATATATAAAGCATATAGGTTATTGATAACCTGATTGCCTGAAATATCAGTAAAGGCCTACAAATTTTAAAACTGTACAGGCCAGCTTCCCAGTACAAAACAAACAAAAACAAAAAAACACCCTTTCTGATGAACATACAGAAAAGGCTAACAGAGAGTTTTCTGAATGCACTTGTTTTACACAAGTTCAGCCCACGAAAATTTAGTCTTGAGTTTCTAGTCTTCATTTCTAAGTTTTCATCTCTAAGAAGCATATTCATCTACTATTCTCTATAAATACTTCATATTTCATTTGTAAAAGGAAAATACCGTTTCACTTGCTTCAATCTCAGCAAATGCCTGTGATCTAAATAAACAGAAAAGTTGTTCATTTTTAAAACACAAAATTCTATATAATATGTACTTTCCATTAAAGGAGACTTAACTCTATAAAAATTGTATAAAGGGATAAGGAGGGAAATTATACAGAATAAATCTACCCTAAAATCTAGAAATATATTTTAGTTATGCATTATTCTTCGTATCACTCAGAAATAAGTTGTCACATTCACTTAGTTAAAATTTTGAGCACTGGGAGAATAAAAACAAATCTGATTCTGAAATACATACCGTTTGCTTATTGGAAAGATATAAATCATTAATATATTTATTAGACATGTAAATGTTATTATGTGAAATACAAGATGTTACTTTCACAGCAATTTGATGGGAAAATATGCAATTTGGATATCATCAATAGTCCCTAGCTAATGTAAGAGCTGCCTTTCACCAGAGTTTTTCTTGATTCCATTCAATATTTAATAGTTTAGGGATATGAGCCACAGGGCAAAGAGGCTTTTAGAAGATCTAGCATCTCGTTAAAGAAGAACAAACTGATGTAATTGTTATTAATAAACTATTTAACATCCACAGAGGTCTCCTGATGAATAATAAAAGTAAAAAGTATTTATATAAAGCATCCAATTTGAATACGTTTTTATTAAAGAGACCTGAATATTCTTTTCATGAGAAAAATAAGAATAATAAATAATAATAAATAAAATAATAGCACAATAAAATAAGGTACATCAGTAAATAATATGGTTTGGCTATGTCTCCACCCAAATTTCATCACGAATTGTAGTTCCCATAGTCCCATGTGTCAATGGAGTGACCAGATGGTGATAACTGTATCATAAGTACAGTTTTCTCCATCCTGTTCTTGTGATAGTAAGTTAGTTTTCAGGAGATTTGATGGTTTTATGAGGGGCTTTCCCTTTGCCGGGCTCTCATTCCTCTTCTTGCTGCTGTGCAAAGAAGGGTATATTTGATTCATCTTCCCCTTCCACCATGATTCTAAGTTTCATGAAGCCTCCCCAGCCATGCTGAACTGTGAGTCTATTAAACCTCTTTTCTTTTTAAATTACTCAGTCTCAGGTATGTCTTTATTAGCAGCATGAGAATGGACAAATACAGTATATAATAAATAATATTTATTGTTAATAATTAATAAACATTTTGCCAGAGAGAAAGCTACCTACCACGAAGAATAAATTGTCTCAATATGCACAACTTCTCAGGGTTAAATGGGATATTACATGTCATCTCGTACAATTGCTGAGTTTTATAGACAAGAAAACTGAGAACCAGGAAGTTAAGAAAGTATCTTTAGGCCATAATAACATTAATCTTTGATATCACTTAGAACAAAATTTTTTCTAATTATGGTAATGATTTTCTTCCATTTTTAGTGTGCCCTCTGTCACACTTCTTCAGCCAGTGTCATATTTAATCTGTAGAGCATGGATGAAAAGTCTTAAAAAACAATTTTACATATAAGAATAAAAATGAGGTTTGAAAGTTAAGGAACAATATTTTACCTAAATTTTTCTTGATACATGCAAATTGATAGCCCTTAAATTACCAGTCAAATGCAAGCTGATATTATTCTGAAGAAGAGTTTTCTTTTAATTTCTTTTCATCCCAAGTAACATTTAGTTTTTTTTATAAATTTCAGTTAAAATGAATAAAGTAATGTCGTATGTAAGCCATTCTCTCACATGCAATTTCCCAAAGAAGGGGCTTTATAAAAATCATTCTGAATAATTATATTTCTTACAAATGAGCCTATATATAATTTTTTAAATATACTATTGAATCATTACCTGCCTCTTCATTGGCTCACCTATGGAGTGATATTTATAGGATCTCCCACTTATTAAACTTTCACTCTTTGGCCATTTCAGTCTCCTATGTGTGGAATTATGGCAATTAATGGCTTTTTCCTGACAAGAACTTGAATCATGATAAAACAAAGTTCAGTAGATGCAAGAATGTGCTCTAAGTTTTTAAATCAATAAGGAAACAGAAGTAAAGTATCTGTCAGACAAACTTTACCCAAATATAGTGAAGCTTTATTATGGGCAGAACCTAGTGAAACATCAGTCAACACTATGGAAAGGCAGCCAGTTTTCATTATATTAAACAAAACATGGAAGAGGGTCTTCAAGACGGTTGACAAAATGCATCTGATACTGGCCACTTCTGCCTCTTCCACAGAAAGGAGCTAAAATGAACAGCAGATGATCACACTATGAAGAGATCATCTACAAGAGAACACAATAATTCAATCAGGAAGTGATAGGAAGCACCAAAAACATGAAAGGAGAGGAAAAACCTGTTCTGCCAGGATTGCCTAGGAGACTGGAGGGGCTTCATAACGCAGGGAAAGTGTAAATAAGAGATGCCCAGTGGTCCACATTCCCACCAGAGACTACAGCAATCCTGGGCATCGGAGAGCCCCTTGACAGTCCCATCTTTTTTGAAAATTGTATAATTTTATTTGACTACTATCATTAAGCTTCTGCTAACATTTATTTGAAGAGGCACTTAATATATTTTCTTATTGTTCTTTTCCTCAAATTACTTAAAATCTATTACATAAAATAAACTTAATGCAAGTAATAGAAATGCCAATTAGTCTGTGATGCAGACTAAAATATAGGTATAAACCAAATAGTATGGGGATCACAGAAGCAAGAGCTAATAATTTTCTATGGTAGGTGACAGAATTATGGATATCCATATTTGTATATTATTGATTTGGTGACCTTCTCTGCTAACATAGCTTCTCTTTATTTTCTTCAAAACTAACAAAATTGGTCCCGATCTTTCTTTAGATCTCCATAAATTTTATGGTAAGAAAATATTTCACATTATCACAGGTTTTTAGATCAGATATTGTATAGGAGAGCTATCTAATAGGAAAAGTGGTCATTTACTCTGAAAAATTGTGAAAATTATTCACCTGGTTTCTAGTATCTATGGGCACAAATACTTCCATTGGAAAAATATCATAGTAATGAGAAAGTTTTGTATGAAGCCAACCTCTCCAGAGTGTTTGATGTAGTGCAGTCACAGTGATATTTCAGAACATGGGCTCTATGGTTCAAATTAGAGCAAACTACAATTAACCTAAAAAATAAAATTAATCAAGCTTATATCAAAAGCTTATTAAAGCTTGCAAATGTCACACATATGACAGCCACTGGGAATAAGGACAAATGAATATTTCCCAAATTTCTAAAACAAACTGAAAGAATAAACAAAAAGCATACTTAACTTGAAAATCGTGAAATGATTGTCTCTGCTCTGCACCAGAGCTTTGATATTATACATTCCCTTTTCTTATTGTCCCTAGACAGTGATTTGCTGTTAAATAACTCTCCCTGGTAAAGAATGTGCATGTGAGTGTAACAGCACGAAACTTAGCAAGACATCCCAGTGCTTGCCATTTTTGCTTTCCATTCCCTCAGATCATTAAGAAAAAAATGAATATTGCTATATTTAGGAGTTGAAGACATTGGAAAACAAATTTACATTGACCACTAAGTCTTAATTCCTAAGTGAAAATTAAAATAAAATGAACAATTTCTTTAATTTTTGCCATACTGTTAGACAACATGAAGCATAATTTCAAGCTGCAGGAAAATGGAACAGAACAGGTATAACCTTTGCTTTCTCTATGTGACTTCAATATTATCCCTTAGAAAAAGCTGCTGAAAATAGTCATTTTAAAGTAATTTAAACATAACCAGACTGACAATTCAATAAGCCTCTAAGCTCTCCATAATCCATTTCAAGTTTTCTAAATCTATTTTTTAAGAACAAAACTACCAAAGAATTCAAATACCATTTACTAAATAAACCTGCCTCACTTATAGATAATATATTCAGCCTATGAAATAAACCTAGTATAGTTTAGATCTGTGCCCCACCAAATCTCATGTTAAATGTAATTCTTAATGTTGGAGGTGGGGCCTGTTGGGAGGTGATTGGATCTGGGGGCTGATTTTTCACGAATGATTTAGCAACATCTCTCTTGGTACTGTCCTTGTGAATACTGAGTGAGTTCTTGTGTGATCCAATCATTTAAAAGTGGTGTATGGCACCTCCCCGCTCTCTTCCTTGCTCTTGCTCCCACAATGTAAGATGTTTGCTTCTCATTTGCCTTCTGCCATGAATGTTAGCTTCTCCAGAAGCTGAGCACACATGAGCTTCATGCTCCCTGTATATAGTTCAGTACTGTGAGCCAATTAAGCTTCTCCTTTTCTTAATAAATTACCCAGTCTTAGGTCTTTTCTTAGAGCAATGCGAGAATGATTAATACATAAAATTAGTATCAGAAATGGGGTATTGTTATAACAAAACCTGAAAATTTGGAAGCAGCTTTGAATTGAGTAGTAGATAGAAACTGGAAGAGTAGAGAGGGCATGGAAAAAGAAGGGAAGATAAGAAAAAGTTCCTTGAAACTTCCTTGAAACTGGTTAAATTATTCTGACCAAAATGCTGATAGTGACATAGATAGTGATGTTTAGACTGATGGATTCTCAGACGGAAATGAGAAACTTATTGGGAAATGGAGCAAAGGTTACTTTTATTATGCCTTAGCAAAGAACTTGCCTGCATTATGCACTCCCCTAGGTATCTGTGGAACTTTGAACTTGAGAGTGATGATTTAGGGTATCTTGCAGCAGAAATTTCTAAGCATCAAAGCATTCAAGAAGTCACCTGGCTGCTCCTGACAACCTATACTTATATGCATGAATAAAAAAATGACCTTGAGTTGAAACTTATATTTAAATATGAAGCAGAGCATAAAAGTTTGAGAAGTTTACAGCCTGGTTTGTGGTATAAAAGAAAAGCCCATTTTTAGGGGATGGATTCCAGTAGGCACAAGAATTTTGCGTAAGTAGATAGGAGCCAAGTGCTAATAGCAAAGACAATGGGAAAAAGTCCTCGAAGTCATTTCAGACACCCTTATGCCAGCCCCTCCCTTTACAAGTTTGAAAGCCTAGGAGACCAGGCCCAGGGCCCCACTGCCCTGTGCAGCCTCAGGACACTACTCCCTGCATCCTGGCTGCTCCAGCTCCAGCCATGGATCAAAAGAGCTGAGGTACAGCATGGGCCACTGCTTCAAAAGGTGCAAGCTGTAAGCCCCAATGGCTTCCACATGATTTTAAGCCTGCAGGTGCACAGAATGCAAGAGTTAAGGTGTGGGAGGCTCTGCCTAGATTTCAGAGGACATATGGAAAAGCTAGGAAGTTCAGGAGCCCTCATGGAGAATCTCTACTAAGGCAGTGTGGAAGGGAAATGTGGAGCCCCCACACAGAGTCCCCACTGGAGCACTGCCTAGTAGAACTGTGGAAAGACAACCACCTTCCTCCAAACCCCAGAATTGTAGATCCATCAGGAGCTTGCACCCTGCACCTGGAAAAGCTGCAGGCACTCAACACCAGCCCATGAGAACAGTCTTGGGTGCTGCACCCTGCAAAGCCAATAGGGGCGGACCTTCCCAAGACCTTGGGAGCCCACACCTCACTCCTATGTTCCCTGGATATGGGTCATAGAGTCAAAATAGGTTAGTTTAGAGCCTTAAGGTTTAATGACTGCCCTGTGTTTCAACCTTACATGGGGCCTATAGCCTCTTTCTTTTGGCCAATTTCTCCCTTTTGGAATGGGGATATTTACCAATGTCTTTATCCCCATTGTAACTTAGAAGTAGCTAACTCACTTTTTATTTTACAAGATCATAGGTTGAAGGTGCTAGGTTTTCCCTCAGATGACACTTTGGACTTTGGACTTTTGAATCAGTGCTTGAATGAGTTAAGATTTTGGAGGAGTGTTGCAAAGACAGGATTATATTTTGCAATTAAGAAGGACATGACATTTGGGGGTCCAGGGGCAGAATGATATGGTTTGGATCTGTGTCCCCACAAAATCTCATGCTGAATTGTAATCTCCAATAATGGAGGTAGGGTGTGGTGGGAGGTGATTGAATCATAGGAGCTAATTTCTCATGAATGGTTTAGCAATATCCCTTTTGGTACTGTCTTCATGATAGTGAGTGATTTCTTATGAGATCTGGTCATGTCAAAGTGTGTGGCACCTTCCCACTCTCTTGCTCTTGGTCCTGCCATGTAAGACATTTGTTCCCCATTTGCCTTCTGCCATGATTGTAAACTTTGTGACACCTCCCCAGATATTAAGCAAATGCCAGCATCATGCTTCCTATACAGCCTGCAGAACTGTGAGCCAATTAAGCCTCTTTCCTTTATAAATTACCCAGTCTCAGGTATTTCTTTACAGCAAAGTGAGAACAGCTAATACAGACCAAAAAGATGTCTCAAAATAAGCAGGGTCTCTGAGACAAACCTTGGGCATTGAAGATCCAGAAATCTAGAATATTACAATTGCAGAGCAGCTTCTGGAGAAATCACTGCTAAGGCTACTGATGATATGTTAGACACTGCCAGTGTCATATTAATTATAAATGACCATCTCCATTAATCTACAAAACATTAACTCTATATTTTTCAATGCGTTAAATAAAAAATATGTGAACAGCAGACATGCAAGTGACATTTTTACAAGTTCACAATATATATATAATTTACCCTAAAATCTGATAGCCTCAATCAACATTATATGCCTGAGGAAGCCCACACTCAGAATAAAATTGTCTCTTGTTCAAAAGACAAGCAATGTCAGGATCTAAATCCAAGTCTATTTGCAAAATGCCTTCTGTTTGTCATTTGTTCACCAAAGTATCAGCTGTGTTCCTACACGTTTTCACTGAAGTCTCTCATGGTCATAGAATCCTAGAGTTGAAAGGCATTCTACATTCATTATCTAGCCCCTAACCCCACAGTCCCAATGACTACATCCATGAGGGAATATATTTTTATTATTCAGTAGTATAATTTACTACCACCACAAGTTCCTTTTTCAATTTTTTTTAAATTTTTTCTGTTTTCTTTTTAGTTAAAATACCCTCTATGTTGCTATTTCCCTGAAAGTGTTTCTTGTATAGTCCTGAAACAGCAACTGTATCACTTACTTTATTTAAACTGATCTTAACATTTAAGTTTTCCACTAATGCACTGAATCTCCACAATTTGGCACTGTTACTATACATGACACCTAATTGTATTGAATTAATGCATGGGAATCCACTGATTAGTGTTTCACACAGTGCTTCTATTCACAAAATAACAAGGACCCTATAAAGTTTTGCCATACTGATGCAGTCTTTGGGAAAAGTAGAGGCATTGAGAATCTACTTCCACTATCCCCCAAAATATGACTCTTTTATCATTTTATCTCCATCATACATGTCAAAATGCTCAGGTAGATTACTATATACCACATAGACACAATTATAGTATTACTAGTAAGTGTCAAAAGAGGAACCCAAAGATTCAATCTGACTCACCTGAGATCTCACATCAGGACTTGGTGTCTGCAGATGCAGATTTGGTTCTTAAAATCTTTTCATTGAAAACACCTCTGGGGCATAGATAATTTTTACTATTTACAAAAAGGCTTTCTTCAAGCACTCAGGGCATTTTGTCAATATGTGGATTAAAGTCAACATTTGATATCTTAGTAACATATTCAGACTTTGAGACTGTGTTGTAAATCAGAGGAATACATTAATCCAGGAGCCAATATGCAAATACTAAGTCTAGAAAACAACTCACATAGCTAAAAATATGTTGTTAAGTGATGAAAATTTGATTCGTGCTGATTCTTATTACTGCTCCTCCCTGTATCCTCTGCTACACCAAGAAGAACAGCAAGGAGAATAACAAAGTAGAGAGGCTAAAAATATTATGTAGTAATCTAAAATTGTGTTATAGTCATAAATAAAAATTAACTGTAACATTTATCAAGTGCCTTTCATGTGACAGATGCTATGTCTGTCTACTTTATTTCACTGTCTTAATAGTCTTTTGCAAAGACTATTCACTCTTGAAATATAATAAGATTGACGCTTGGTCATCCAGCAAAAAGTGGCATTTGAACCCAGGTTAGTCCAGCTCCTGGGCCCATTATCTTTTACTATACCATTATCATTCTGTGATGTGCTGGGTGAGAATGGAAAGAGATTAGTAAATTTTCATTGTAGAATCTAACTATTCATGTTTCTCTGTGACTTCTATAATTAGTTCTCTTATGTTGTTACTCAGAAATTTTTATAGCAGTAGAACTTTTAAAAGAACAAAATCTATTGGCACTTTAGAAATGACTGGATGATGATATGGCCTCAGCCAGAACTCATTAGAATTTTAAGCTAATGTTTGAGATAAGATTCCCTAGGTATTCTCTAACAAAAGCATTTCTCATAAGAAAAATCCAGAAATGGTGGAAATGGGTGTCAGAAAAATGACAGATAAAAATAAACTATTGAGACAATATTGAACATTATGCATGAGCAGATACTTTAGTTCTTAAAAAATGAATCTATTCAGCAAGATTTTTTTCTCTACTGCACAAAAATCTGCACTCCTGCAAATGGCATGGAAAAAAAAAGCTAAACACGTCTTGCTTTGTAGGGAGTGAAAACCCTCCTTTGTGACTATCACAGAAAGGTACTGATGCCACCCTGGAGATAAAAACACCTGTATTTATGTCCTGGCTCCACTATTTCTGCTATAATCTAAGCATTCATTTCCTCATCTGTAAAATGGGAATAATGGTAAAAATTATATGCTGGACATTGTGAGGCTCAAAGGAGATGATCTGGTACACCTATTCGCAAACTTGCTTGCATAGTGAAATCACATGAGGAGCTTCAAAAATTATGTACGGCTGCATTCACCACTAACTACCACGGCTTAACCAGTCCAGTATAGTTAGTCTGGGATTTAGAGATTTAACAAGATCCCCAGGTGACTCTAATTAACAGAGAATATGGCAACCACTGGTCTACTAACATGCTGATGAACACTATGTCTCAACATAGAGTGATTCTATTATTATTGTTAATCCCAAATATGCGACTATGGGCACACTGGTTAGCCTCTGAAAGGAGTTTAATTATACATTGTAAAAGAATAAAACATGATTATATTTCTAGTCTTGAAATGCTCACCAAAATGCCTAGGTAGGAAGACATAGAATAACTGTTATTTTTTCCCTTCTTTCCAAAACTACCTTATAGCTCTTCACTATTATACCCACTCACACAATTTACTCATGCTACTTTCAAACACTTGCACCTTCTAAACAGAACATAACACTTGCATGTTCTAAAATCTCCTGTTTCTGTACATTTGGTCATATAGTCAAATACCTAACCATTTTTTAAAATTACAGCAGAAAGAGTTTTTCTTGCCAGAAACCTTCCTTACCTACTATTCTTTCACTTATAGAAGTAAATCACTTCCTGCACTCAACATGTGGAGAGTTTCTACCCTCCTCCACATTAATATGTTCCACTTTGTATTATTTTTGCATATCCCCTTGATCCCTAAGAATGAGAGCAACGTTGCTGAATTATTCAACTTTTTGATATTCTTTGATAGCCAAAAGAGAAATGGGGCTAAAGTGGTTTCATATATGCATGGATAGACACACAGATAGAAAGATAGATAAATAGATAGATAGATAGACAGATAGGAATATATATTAGAAATATAATTAGAAATAAAGAACTTTTACAGAATAATAAATGTGTACATACCTAATAGCAAAACTTTAACATAGATAAAGTGAAATATGATGGAGCTGAAAGAGCTAGTCAAATTAACAATTACAAAGAGAGAATTGTAATATTCTCTTTTTATAATTCACAGAAAAAAAATTCGATTGTCAATAAGGATATATAAGCCTAAAACCATATAGACAAAAAAACTGGCCAAATGGACTTTTATGGAACACTACATACAATAATAGAATACACTACTTATTTCAAATGCACATGGAATATTTACCTGAACTGACTACTTCTTGACTATAAAACAAATATTCATAACTTCAAAAGTGCATTCTAATATATTAAAATCAAAATGAAAATCACAAATTAGACAGAATACTTTGAAATAAACCATGGTCAAAGAAGTCATAAGGAGACTTACAAAATATTTTAATTTCAATAAAAATAAAAGCACAGCATATTAAATTTGTGTGATACATCTAATGCAATACCTCAAAGGAAATTGAGAGCAACACATTGGTTATTATAGAAGTGTAGTACATCAATCATGTAAAAGTTCACCTAGACCAGGGGTGGTGGCTCATGCCTCTAATCCCAGCACTCTGGGAGGCCAAGATACAAGGAACACTTAAGCCCAGGAGTTGGAGATAATCCTGGGCAACATTGCAAGATAACAACTCTACAGAAAATTTAAAAATTAGCCATGTGTAGTGGCATGTACCTGTGTTCCTAGCTACTCAGGAGTCTGGGGTGGGAGGATCGCTTGAGCTTAGGAGATTGAGGCTGTAGTGTGCCATGTTCATGCCACTGCACTTCAGCCTGAAGTACAGAGTGAGAGGCAGTCTCAAAATAAATATATAGGGCATACATTTGGAGGCTGACAAGATGGCTGAATAGAAACAGCTCCTGTCTGTAGCTCCAAATGAGATCAACACAGAAGGTGGGTGATTTCTGCATTTCCAACTGAGGTACCTGGCTCATCTCACTGGGACTAGTTAGACAGTGGGTGTAGCCCACAGAGGGTGAGCAGAAGGAGGGTGAGAAATTGCCTCACTCAGGAAGTGCAAGGGTAGAGGAACTCCCTCTCCTAGACAAGAAAAGCCATGAAGGACTATGCCATGAGGAATGGTGCACTCTGGCCCAGATAGTATGTTTTTCCCATGGTAGTAGAAACCTGCATACCAGGAGATCCCCTTGGGTGCCTATGCCATCAGGACTCTGGGTTTCAAGCACAAAACTGGGAAGCCACATGGGCAGACATTGATCTAGCTGCAGGAGGTTTTTTTTTCACAGCCCAGTGGCACCTGGAACACCAGTGAGACAGAACCATTCACTCCCCTGGAAAGGGGACTGAAGCCAGGGAGCCAAGTAGTCTAGCTAAGTGGATCTCACCTCCACGGAGCCCAGCAAGCTAAGATCTACTGGCTTGAAATTCTCGCTGTTAGCACAGCAGTCTGAAGTCAACCTAGGATGCTCCAGCTTGGTGGGGGAAGGGGTGTCTGCCATTACTGAGGCTTGAGTAGGTGGTTTTCCCCTCACAGAGTAAAAAAAGCCACTGGGAAGTTTGAACTAGGATGAGCCCACCACAGTATGGCAAAGCCACTGTACCCAGACTGCCTCACTAGATTACCCCTCTCTGGGCAGGGTATCTCTGAAAGAAAGGTAGCAGTCCCAGTCAGGGTTTTATAGATAAAACTCCAATCTCCCTAGCACAGAGCACATAGGGGAAGGGGCAGCTATGGATGCAGTTTCAGCAGACTTAAAACTTCCTGCCTGCTAGCTCTGAAGACAGCAGATCTCCCAGCACGACACTCAAGCTCTGCTAAAGGACAGACTGCCTCTTTAAGTGGGTCTCTGAACCCTGTGCCTCCTGACTGGGAGCCACTTCCTAGCAGGGATCGACAGACACTTCATACAGGAGAGCTCCAGCTGGCATCTGGCAGGTGCCCCTCTGGGATGAAGCTTTGAGAGGAAGGAACAGGTGACAATCTTTTCTGTTTTGCAGCCTCTGCTGCTAATACCCAAGCAAACAGAGTCTCGAGTGGATTTCCAGTAAATTTCAGCAGACCTCCAGCAGTGGGGCCTGTTACAAGGAAAACTAACAATCAGAAAGGAATAGCATCAACATCAACAAAAAGGTCATCTACACAGAAACCCTATCTAAAGGCCACCAACATTAAAGACCAAAGGTAGATAAATCCATGAAGATGAGGAAAAAACAGTTCATAAAGGCTGAAAATTCCAAAAACCAGAACACTTCTTCTCCTCCAAAGCATCACAATACAGCACCAGGAAGGGAAGAAAACTGGGATAGAGAATGAGTTTGACAAATTGACTGAAGTAGGCTTCAGAGGGTGGGTAATAACAAACTCACTGAGCTAAAAAAGCATGTTCTAACCCAGTGAAAGGAAGCAAAGAACATTGACAAAATGTTAGGGGATTGCTAACTAGAATAACCAGTTTAGAGAAGAACATAAATGACTTGATGAAGCTCAAAAACACAGCATGAGAACTTTGTGAAGCATATACAAGTATCAATAGCCGAATCGAAAAAGTGAAATTAAGGATATCAAAGACCGAAGATCAACTTAATGAAATAAAGCATGAAGACAAGATTAGAGAAAAAAGAATGAAAAGAAACAAAGCCTCCAAGAAATATGCGACTATGTGAAAAGACCAAACCTACATTTGATTGGTGTACCTGAAAGTGATGGGGAGAATGAAACCAAGTTGGAAATCACTCTTCAGGATATTATCCAGGAGAACTTCCCCAACCTAACGAGACAGACCAACATTCAAATTCAAGAAACACAGAGCACACCACAAGGATACTCCTCAAGAAGAACAACCCCAAGACACATAATTGTCAGACTGACCAAGGTTGAAATGAAGGAAAAAATGTTAACGGCAACCAGAGAGAAAGGTCACGTTACTCACAAAGGGAATCCCATCAGACTAATAGTAGATCTCTCTGCAGAAACCCTGCAAGCCAGAAGAGAGCAGGAGCCAATATTCAACATTCTTAAAAAAAAGGAATTTTCAACCCAGAATTTCAGATCCAGCCAAACTAAGCTTCATAAGTGAAGGACACATAAATTCCTTTACTACACGCAAATATTGAGAGATTTTGTCACCACCAGTAGTGCCTTACAAGAGTTCTCAAGGAAAGCACTAAACATTAAAAGAAAAAAAACAGTACCAGTCACTGCAAAAACATACCAAATTGTAAAGACCATCAACACTATGAAGAAACTGCATCAACGAATGGGCAAAATAACCAGCTGCCATCATAATGACAGATCAAATTCATACATAACAATATTAACCTTAAATGTAAACAGGCTAAATGCCCCAATTAAAAGACACAGAGTAGATAAAGAGTCAAGATCCATCAGTGTGCTGTATTCAGGAGACCCAACTCATGTGCAAAGACATACATAGGTTCTATTTATATAATTTTCTAGGGAAACTATGATCATTCTACAGTTATGGCAGATAAATTATTGTCTGGAGCAAAGAATGGGAGTCTGACTTCAAAACACATTAGGGAGTTTTTTGCCTTGATGGTAACATTTTATATCTATTTTATGTCCCTCAATTGCAATTTGTCTGATGTATTTTTTCATGATTAGATCATGGTTAGATGGTTTTAGGAAGAAGACTACAGAGGTGAATAGCCATTCTTATCATGTCATATCAAAGGTTTGTGCTATCAGCATGTCTTGTCATTAGTGATGTTAATCTCAATCAACTGGGTAAGCTGGTGCTTGTTATGTTTCTCTACTGTAAAGTTTTTTTCTTCCTAACAAATTTTAAAAGCAAGTCATTAAGTATAGTTTTTTTTTAAAAACATGACCCATAATTTTGTAAGCACTTACCTTTTGACATTACAAGAGGGTCCATGAACAGCTGTATTCTCCCTCCTACTCTAGAATCGACCTTTTCTCAAAGGTGTCTGGCTCTTTTTGTTGAAAAATAGCATTTATAAACCAGTATCTGGGTACTGGGTGTGCTTGTCACAAATATATTGTCACTTTAGCCTTCATTTTAAGGGACTTAAGATATTTATCTCTATTTTTCATGAAATTAAGTAATGTATTCAAACATCTTAAAATGTACATAAAATGTAATATCTTCAATTTTATTTTTAATGCTTGGTTTATATAATTGAAGATAATCCGAAAGGATGTGGTTTTGTTTTCAGAAAGCAGAGGGAGCCTGTAAACCCCAGTAGTCTCTTCTTAATAATAGATATCTGCGGCTGGGTACAGTGGTTCACACCTGTAATCCCAGCACTTTGGGAGGCCAAGACAGGCCGATCACAAGGTCAGGAGTTGAAGACCAACCTGACCAACCTGGCAAAACCCCGTCTCTACCAAAAATATAAAAATTAGCTGGGTGTGGTGGTGTATGCCTGTAATCCCAGCTACTCAGGAGACTGAGGCAGGAGAATTGCTTGAAACCAGGAGGCAGAGGTTTCAGTAAGCAGAGAGTGTGCCACTGCAGTGCAGCCTGGACAACAGAGCTAGCACCATCTTCGAAAGTAATAATAATAATAATTGCTATCTGCACCCTCTCCACCTGGTTATGTTACAGAAAGAGGGCTGACAGGAGATTAATGTGAGTGACAAACCTCTTTTGGGCACTAACACAAGACAAACAGAAACTGGTACTGTTTCAGAAATTAGTGTCTTTGCAACCACCTCCAGGAAGTTGGACTTACCAATACATTCCTGAAACAGGTCCTCTAGGCCAGAAGTCCCCCACCTTTTTGGCACCAGGGACCAGTTTCAAGGAAGACAATTTGTCCGCAGAGAAGGTTGGGGAAATAGTGATGGTTTTGAGATGATTCAAGCACATTATCTTATTAGATTCTCACGAGGAGTATGCAGCCTAGATCTCTCACATGTATAGTTTACAATAGGATTTGTGCTCCTATGATAATCTAATACTGCTGATCTGACAAGAGATGGAGCTCAGCTTCACTTGATGGTCCACTGCACTGCTCATCTCTTGCTGTGCAGCCTGGTTTCTAACAGGCCATGGACTCGTACCCATCTGTGGCACAGGGGTTGGGGATCCCTGCTCTAGGCCACCGGTGATTTTTGCCCCATTCCTAAAATAGATCAAGAACTCCATATTCCTTATTGAAAATACTGATCTGGGATATCTTCTTTATGATAAATGGAAAGGGGTCTAAAATTGATCCTGCATAGTTTTATGGTCCCAATGTGGTTCTTGGATATTATAAAATGTGACCACTATGAAATATACTTCAAAATGGAGCCCTGAGGTAACTTTAGCAATGAATGAAACCAGTCTCATCTGTTCTGTGTGGTTAATGTCCTAGCAGTGTCTCCTGCCAAATACACACAGACTTCCAAACAAATGCTCAGTCTGATACCCTGTTAGAAGAATGCTAAGCTAAACCAGTCCATTTGGATCTCTTCCTCTACCCCAGGGATTTTATGAACATCTGTCACTTCAACTTTAACACAACTTTCTTGTATCTTGTCATAAAGGGACTCAATTTGATATTTACCTGAAATATAAAACATGCCATCACTGAGTTTATGAGTAAGCAGGCTCATGTTTCTGATTCATTTTTGAGATTTTTAGGCAGTACTTTATCACAAATGAAAAACACTTCAACTTTTAACTGACCAGGGAATTGCTTAATTTTATTTTATTTTTTATTATCTCTAGTAGTCGTTTCAACAGGTATGCTGTTTGCTTTTAAATAATACTTTTTCTATCAGGTTTCGAAAAGCTTCCTAAATCATTTTAATGAACAGTTTGAGTAGTTAAATAACCTCCTTTCTCAATCTCGGAGAAGTCTGGAGTCTATTTAAACTTAGCAGATTTTTGACAAAGGAAAGGCAGAGGTTCAGAAAAGTTATCCTGCTTAAGATCACTGGAGCAAGTGAACAATAAATGTTACAGTAAAAGTTGATATGCCCTCTGTATGGTACTATTCTGAGCATTTTATATGAATTATCTTATTTAAGCTACTCAATAACCATATGAGGTGTTATATGCTCTCTATTAGTATGGAGGTAACTGAATCACATGCAAAATTACACAGCCAAATTAGTACTAAAAATCAGACATCTAGTTAAAAATTTCATCCATTATCCAGAAAAGTTCAATTAGGACAGATCCTGTTCTCTTTGTTCACAAGCCCAGCTCACCAGCTCCTTCCTATTTCATGTCCTCTCTGGAAACATGGAGAATGCACTAAAAGGTACACAAGAGAATATGTCTACTTAATTCAACACCTCTCCGATGCCAGGTGTTGTTGATAGGTGTTAGATAATCCAAGGTTAGACTGAATTAGCAGAGAATCTCCCTGAGTGCCACAGAGATTCCCCTCACCCTGAGGGACAGAAGTAGTTATGCTGAACATTTGTAGCCTTTTATAGTCATTTTTCCTTAACAGGAGGAAGCAGATTATCATAAGAAGCAGCACCACTGGTGTATTAATGGAGAAGGCACATCAGCAGCCTCTGTGTTTCATAGTTTCTATAAACCTGTGTATTCAAGAAGACAGCTATTACCAAAAATAAAGTCTCTGCTCAGGTCATCTCAGCATCAAAGTAGCATGTTAATATCTGTGAATTTTAGTACTATAACTATTACTAAAAGTTCTGGAGATGCTGATAATTACTTTTTCTATATTAAATCATCAGGGAGCATGAAGTGCAGGAGTTAGTACCATCTTCTAATATGCTCCTGATTCAAATGGAGTAGCTGGTGTCAAGCACAGGCTCTGGCAAAGTGCCCTGAGATTGAGCTCTCAGTCTTCTTTCTCTAACATCCAGGGGTACTAGATTTCCCACCATATGCCATGTAGCACATCTTCATCTCTGTGGGATCTTGTGATAATTCTTAAATGAAATTTATATAAAGTCAATCCCTAATTGTTTTTTACTTCACTATAATTTTCATTGTTTTCTTTAAATCAATGGACTGTTTCAGATAATCCAGGAAAATAATATGACAGGTGAAGCATTTTAGCTATGTTAGTATTTTGCAATATTTGTTTCAGAGTTCACAACTGCATCTTATGAGAAGCAAACCAATAGTTATAAAACTCTCATTTCTTTAAACCTTACTTTCTTTAAAGCTTACTTTCTCTATGCATGTTATCAGAGATATTGAGTTACTGTAAACAACCCTATGCCTTATATTTGAAAGTATATATGACAAACACTATATGATTTTGTATTTTTCTTAGAAAGTCCATAGAGAGCTTTATATTATAGCATCTCTTTTAGTTCTTCTTTTAATGAGAATCCAGTTACTCTGACCAGATAGCACAGTGCCAAAATTGTACATGTGATAAAAGGCATGCAATGTGTTTAGCTCAATGACATTCCCCACAGCAGAAAACTGTTCATTTTCATGACCTTGGTATTCTAGGACATTATGAAAGACAGAAAAGCAATAGTGTCCAAGCCCAAACATATTTTGTGAAATGGTGTCTGGGTTAGTATTCTATTGCTGCATAGAAAATTACTACAAAATTAGTGGCTTAAAGCAATACACATTTACTATCTCACAGCCTCTGTGGATCAGAAATCTGGGTAACTTAGCTAGATGTTCTATAAAAGGGAGTTTCCCTGCACGTGCCCTCTTGCCTGACACCAAGTCAGATGTGACTTTGCTTGTCTGCCTTCTGCCATGATTGTGAACCCTCCCCAGTCATGCTGAACTGTAAGTCAATTGAACCTAGATTTTTTTTTTTTTTTTTTTTTGAGATGGAGTCTCACTTTGTTGCTCAGGCTGGAGGGCAGTGGAATGATCTGGGCTTACTGCAACCTCTACTGCCTGGGTTCCAGTGATTCTCCTGCCTTAGCCTTCCAAGTAGCTGGGATTACAGGCGCCTGCCACCACATCCAGCTAATTTTTGTAGTTTTTAGTAGAGATGGATTTCACTATCTTGGCCAGGCTGGTCTTGAACTCCTGATCTCGTGGTCCACCTGCCTAGGCCTCCCAAAGTGCTGGGATTACAGGTGTGAGCCACCGCCCCTAGCCTAAACCTCTTTTCTTTATAAATTACCCAGTCTCAGATATGTCTTTATTTGCAGCATGAGAACAGACTAATATACATGGTAAAAGGAACTTGGCATATGTGATTAAGTTAAACATATTTAGGTGGGAGCTTATGCTAGATTATCTGGATGGACCCAGTGTAATCACAGGTGTCCTTAACAATAAGAGGCAGGAGAATAAGAGGAGCTAGAGAGAAACAGGAGATGACAGAAGCAGAGAGTGGAGTGATTCAGGAGCCAAGAAATGTCAGCACTCTTTTACAAGCTAGAGGAGGAATGAAATAGATTTTTCGTTGGTGTCACTAGAAAGGACCAACCCTGACACACTTTTGATTTAGCTCGCTAATACTGATTTTGAATTTATGACTTCCAGAACTGTAAGACTGTTGTTTTAAGTCATTGAATTTGTAATAAGTTTTTACAGCACAAATAGGAAACAAAATACATGTATCCTATGGGCATAGTCCAAATTCTCTGTGGCTATATTGCACTGAGCACAGGAATGTGTCAGGGCTGTCACATCATTTCTGGAAACTTACTTGTCTGTCCTTTTCTTTGAAATGCAGATTAGACACCATGGGTCATAACTCTACAGTACTCTCTCTTTTCCTGTGGTCTCCCTTTGCAAATACTCAGTGATAACCCAATTTCCCTCCATTCATTGACTTGAAAAAATTGTTTGTCTGCTGTAGACAGAAACAAACTTTTATTCTTCTGTCTTATGGAGTAATAGCCTCAAAATCCAACAAAGCCTCAGTACTGCCTTTTTCCCCCAGACCAACCCTCCTTCACTCAAGTTTCTCTGGCCAGTTTTCTCTCCTCTTACTTTTATAGCTGCTATTTAACTATTATTCTCTTTGCTCAGACCTCCATTTCCAAGAGCGCTTTCTCATTTTCTCCTACCATTTACTTAAAAACATGTTCTTATCCCTCTCCTCTACGTAAGTTGTACTTTACATTTTTGTGTCTCCTGTTATTCTTTATTTTGCTTTTCATTCCTAAAGTTCCCAGATGAATTGCTTACATAAATTCCTTCTATTTCCTCTCTGTTTACTCTTAATCAAATTCTTATAAACCTGTTTTTTATTCCTGAACTTCACAGAAACTTCTTGGTTTTGTCACTCAAACTGAATGATACTTCCATAGTCTCCATCCTCCTCTTAACCTCCTTTGAGCATCATCTTCCCCTCCAGGAAATGCAGGACGGAGGTTAAGAGCATGGACTCTAGATTTATGTAGACCTGAACTGAAATTTCATCTCCACAGTTAACATTTATGAACCTTTGTCTCCTCATTTAGATAAGGATGATAACGTTCATCTCACACAGAATTGCTGTGAGAATTAACTGAGATGTGCATATCAAGGCTCATCAGTACTGTGAGAATTTGCTGGGATCATGCAGATCAAGTGTTCAAACCACTTTTTGTTATCCTGACCTCATTTTCTTTGCCATGTATTCCTACATGGACTTCAATGATATTGTTGATCTTTGTACTTCCAACTGACTCACTAACAAGTATTTTACTCTTCTAATTCCTCTTGGCATTATCTATTGACCACTTTCTGTAAATGAGCCTTGCCCCAAGCTTTGTACAAGTTTGTGTGGTCTGACAACAACCCTGGAAGTAGATACTATTACAGTCTTCAATTCACAAATGGACATATCATAGAAAGGGTAGTTATTGAACATAGACACCTACCTAGCCAGTGCCAGAACCGGCATTCAAATACAGCATTTTGCACCAAGACTCCCTAACTTTTATACTACTCCTTTGCTCTGCAATTCTGTGTATTTTCAGGGCTCTTTGTTTTACTCCTTTTCCATAAGCTATTTTATTTTCTTCTGTTAGCTCATCTACTCACAGATGTTTGGTATATAGGTAGACACATTGAAAATCTCGATCTCTAGCCACAGTTTCACTGAACTCAATGTCCTAAGATTTCATTCCACAACAAAAGAGCTCCAAGAATACTTGAGACTTTTTCCTGCAGTGTCCTATTAGCCTACTGATCTCCTCAGACTATAAGCTACTGCCTCAAGCTTATTAAAGACAGAATTTTCTCTTAAATTCAGTCACCAAGCCCCTACTAATTTTTCTTTTTTCAGTCATCGCAATAGTTTGTGATGTCCTTCTGCCTCTGCAATTTTGCTCTTCCCTATTTTTCTGATCTTAGTGCCCCTCATTCCACCACCTTTGCCAGGGCTGCCTTCTAATTGACTCTCAGATTCTTCACAGGCCCATTGTCCTGATTCTATAGGTCAATTGTCACCCTTGCCTTGCCCTAAAATCTTACTTTTCTAGCCATCACAACAGCCTTATTTCCTCATTTTATAAGGTCAGTTGTTGATTATCACCACTGTGATGTTTGAAAATAGTATGTCTGCTTCCGGATACAACTTGTGAGCCATAAGTTTAGAAACATTAGATTAGAAACCTGTAGCTAGAGCTGGAAGGAGAAAGATTTTGAGAAAAAGGAGTGTCAGAATAATAATAGCTAATGAGATCTATTTACTTATATCATCATTTAACAAATACGTATTGAGTGCCTACCATAAGCCAGATACCAGGTGTTAAGCCAGATACTAGGTGTTAGGATAAAGCAGGTAAAAGAATTACACAAAATTCCTATTCTCATGGAAATGTTACCTTATATTGGAAAGAAAGATAAAACAATAAAATCATAGTTTTGTCAGATGGAATTAATGATATGAAGTCTAAATTATGTAAGGAAAATATGGAGTGAATCTTTAAACATGTTATTGCTATTTTCTCTAGGCTGGTCAAAGAAGGCATCTCTAATAATGTGATATTTGAACAGAGACCTGAAGGAGATAGGCTAGCAAATACATGGGAATGAATACTCCTCCTACTGCTGAAAGACAGGAAGATGTATGCTGTTTTAGAATCAGACTCTCCAGTAAAGAGTCCCTAGCTACATGTGACTATTTACAGTTAAATTAATTAAAACTAAAATTTAGCTCCTTACTGACACTATACACATTTTATGTACACAATAGCTACATGTGATTACTATCAGTTGCATTTGGCAGTGCATTTCCATTATTGCAGAAAATTTTACTGGACATTGATGGTTCCAAGCAATAACAAGGGGTCCAGTTATGCTGAAGGAGAATGAGTTGGGTGAAGTGTGACACACAAAGAAACCAGAGAAACAGTAAAATAAAGATTACAGTGTCTTGTAGGTCCTAGTAAAGACTTTATATTTTATCCTGTAGGAAATGAAGAGAATTTTCTCAGAAGTATAACATAATCTGCTTCTTCTTATGAGGGATCCCTCTGACTGCTGCCTAAAAAATTATCTCTAAAGGAACAAGGATGAAAACAGGGAGAATATTTGGAAGACTATTAAAATTGTCTGGGGGAGAGTTGCTGAGACCAAAATGACAGTAATGAACATGAGGGTATGCTGGTTATGTTCTAGAAAGTATTTAAAACCACAAAAATAATTATATTTTATTATGATTTGGATGTGGTGTGTAAAGGAAATAAACAATCAGGAAACACCCCAAGATATTTGGCTTGAGAAATGGAAAAATAATCAGGTTTTATTTTCAATTGAATCATGAGTAGACCATTGAAGGAGATGTACACTTATTTTTTATTGCTATTTAGTTTTCATATTGGGAGTTTAGAAATTCAGAAATTTGGTTGTGGCATGTTTAGCTTAAGATACACACAAAATATTTCAGTGAATAAGTCAAATAGTGGAGATTATGTCAGCAAGATGATAAAATATGAGTTTTCAACCCTCATTCCCTTGCTCTTTCCCAGAAAAACATCAATTTTGATGACCAACCATAGATGAGAGTACTTTTTGGGAAGCTAGCAGTCCAGTGGTAAGATCCCAGCATATCATTGGAGCAAAACATCTGAGAATACACACGTTAAAGAAGGTAATAACTTTCACTTTACTCATATTATCACTACTTCAATGTGGAGAAATCCCCCTGGCCACTTGATTTTTCCCATGGCAGAAAGTAAGAGTGTAGTGGTCACTTGTCTCCCCAGTAGTTAGGACACTGCTCAAGAGTCCCACTACTTTCGCACCCCATGCGTAACACTGAGGAGAGGTGTGTGGCTGAATAGTCTTTAGGCAGGTAGGAGCAGTAAAACAGGACAGGAGCTCCCAGCAACAGGGACATCCAACTCAACACAATTCCACAGTTTCTACTAACAACTTGTCAGACTCCACTAAGAAGTCCACGCATGAGCTGAGTAGGATGCATAATCTGTAAATGGCCATTACTTAGCCCAAGCATGCTCACAACATGATGCACATCCCTCCTTTCCCTGTGACCTGTGCTCCTCTTGTGCTTCCACTAATGGCACTGTAAACCTTTGCAGATTGTTTATGAGGTCACAAAGACAGGGAGCTCAACACTGCTGGATTGGGACAAGGTACTTAACCTTAGGCACTTCAAGGCACTACCCTAGTGAAAATAAACTCAATGCTCTTAAAACCTGACTTAGCAGTTTGGGATCAAGAGCAAGTATATGATCTTAAGACTTACTACTGCCAACAAGGAGCAAAAATAATGCAGGGATTACATTAATATAAAATGTCTGGGATGCCCCGAGAATCCTTAGCCAGACTGACTGGTGAAGGTCTTTATCTCTTTATCTCAGTAAAGACTGGAGGAAGAGGTACCTTCTTCAAATGTGAAGACAGTAATGCAAGACTTCAGAGAACACAAATGACATCACAAAAAGAACACAATAATTTTTCAGTAACAGATCTCAATGAAATTGGAATATATGAATTACCTAACAGAGAATTCAAAATAATTGTTTTAAGGAAGCTTAAACAATACATGAGGAAAACTATAAGTTCAAGAAAGAGATAGAGGTCATAAAAAGAACCAAACAGAAGTTCTGGAACACAATATAGTGAATGAAATGAAAAAATGCAACAGAGATCTTCAACAGTACATTTGATCAAACAGAAGAAACTGTGAACTCAGAGACAGATTCTTTAAAATTTATCAAAGGAGAAAAATAAAAGAGTGAATAATGCCTATACATTTATTAAACACAATCAAACAAAACAACGTACAAATTGTGGGAATCCTAGGAGAAGAGAGCAAAAGAAATAGAAAGCTTAATTTAAAAAATAATGGCTGAAATCTTCCTCCTAAATCTTGGGAGGGACGTGAACATTCAGTTTCATGAAACTCCAAAGTCCTCAAATATGTTCAACCCAAAGAAATTTACACCAAGACACATTTTAATCAAATTTTCAAACGTCAAAGACAAAGAAGAATTTTGAAAACAAGAGAAAAGCGACTTACATACAAAGAACCTCCACCCCCAATAAGGCTATTTTTACAAAAACTATGAAGTCCACTGGAATGATATATTCATTGTGCTTAAAAGCAACAATCTTGCATGTTCTTCACATGTACCCCAAAACCTAAAATCAATTAAAAAAAAATATATATATGTATATAAATAAATAAATAAATAAATAACATCTAGCCAAGAATACTATACTTGGCGAAGTTGTCCTTTAAGAATGAAGGGGAGATAAATACTTTTTCAAGCAAAAGCTAAGGGAATTAACCTAGACTTCCTTCACAAGACATGCTAAAGGGAGTTCTTCAAATTGAAATGAGAAGACACTAATTAGTAACATGAAAATATAAAGTTCAATAGTAAAAGCGACCATATATTGTCACATTCAGAATACTCTTAACACAAAATAAGGATGCAAAAATTACTTTTAACTCTAACACAAAATTTAAAATACAAATGTAATAAAAAGCAACCATAACTATAAAAATGTTCATGGATATACAATATAAAATGATGCTATTGGGGTATCAACAATGTAAAATGTGAGGTGGAGGAGAGAAGTCAACGTAGGTTTCCTGAACTCAGTTGAAATTAAGTTACTATCACTTTTAAATAGACTGATATATTATATTTGTGAGTCTGACAGTAACCACAAATAACTTCTAGTAGATACACAAAAGATAAATGTAATAAAATCAAATCATACCACTACAACAAATTATTAAATCACAAAGGAAGACAACAAGACTGAAAGTAAAGAGCTACAAAACAGTCAGAAAACAATTAACCAAGTGGAAGTAGTAAGTCCTTTCATAGCAACAATTACATAAGTTATATGAATTAAATTATCCAATTAAAGTACATAAAATGTCTAAATGAATTAAAAACAAAGATCCAATAATGTGTCTTTAAAAGAGACTCATTTTAGCTTAAGGATACACATAAACTGAAAGTGAAGGGAAGAAAAAGAAATCTCATGAAAATGAAAACCAAGAAAAACACAGAGTAGCTACACTTATGTCAAACAAAATAGACTTAAATACTATAACAAGAGACAAAGTTATTATATAATGATAAAGGGGTCAATTCATCAAGAAGATATAACAATTATAAACATATATGCATCAAAAATTGGAGTACCTATATATATTAAGCAAATGTTAAATAAAACTGAGAAGAGAAATAGACAGCAAAACAATAATATTAGGGGACTTCAATATCCCACTTTCAACAATGGATAAATTACTCAAACATCAATTTAATAAGGTAACTATGGACTTAAATACAACTGTAGGAAAGTAGTATATTAGCATTGAGTATTTTTCCACACAGCCAAAAATCAGAATATTTTCTCTATTTGGTAAGAATATAATGTTAGCAGTGTGAATAAACTGGGAAAACTTGACTTTCAATAGGGTTCAAGTAATGGCAAGAAGGCCATAAGTCTGCCTGTTTTATTAATGCTGTAAAAAGATGTATGCTTTTTAATGATCCATTGATAGGACCTCAACAATAGGCAGGAGACCTAAGAAATAAATGAAAGTTTATGGAGCATAGGAACACCATTCCACTTATATAAAAGAAATCTGTGGAGTTTCAACGTCTACACTGTCTAGTGGGCACCGTGAACTTAATCATGATTTGAATAGCATGAGAAGTTTGGACAGAAGAGTGTTGTCTCAGATGGTATGGGCTGCTATAACAAATTACTATAGACTGGATTCCTTGTAAACAACAGAATTTGTCTCTAAAATGAGTATGCATAACCTCATTTGTTTATAGGACTAACCAAATGAGATAATGGATATGGAGATCTTAACACATAGGAAACACTTAATAAATGCCAGGGGTTCATAGCTAGATAATAATAGCAAACTATTTTGAACTATACTCCTGTTCCATGTGGTAATCAGCTTGATTGAAACTTCTGAGAATTTATCTAATATGTGATATAGACACATTATAGATGATGTAATTAGATATATATGTAGACATATAGACAGTGGGTTCATTCAGAACAGCAAACTTCTTGGGGGCAGGAATATGTCTTTAATAACTTTAGTGACTTCATTCCCCTATGTACACATCATACACACACACACACTCTTTAGAATGTACACATTCTTGAAAAATAAAATTTGTCTCAATCTTTCTGAATATTTGCATAAGGATGTTTTATAGCTTTATACATTTTTGATTATTCATTTTTATATTTTAGTAAACATATATGGAAGGCCTAATAAGGTAGAATGCACTAAATTAGGTATCAAATATTTGACAGAAACTATCCCTAATCACAACTGAATGAAAACAGGCAATTAGTTACAGAGAGAATTATAATAATTCCCAGTTAAGGGTAGTTATACCAACTTATAGCATATATGTACATCTTTATACTATAAATATACAGAATGATTTTTATATAAAAGATTAAGTTCAGATATTTTACACACACACAAAAAACAAGGCAACAGCTATTGCCCTGCCTCCTAACTTAAACAATATGAGCATATAAACTCATCATACTGGGGCAGCATAGCACGGGTTCAAATCCTGACTTCACTACTTACTAGTGTTGTCGGGCAAACCTGGAGTTCCCAATGCTTTGGTTTTCTCATTTATAAAATGTACCTCATAATGTTACTATTTTAAATGAGTTCTCAAGTGCACAAGACATTTTAGCCATAATTATAAAGATGCAGAGATTGCATAGTGCTTCTGCTTTCAAGAGAAAATGTGAAAACATACAGAATGCTGTTGATGAAAGTAGCTACACAGCATTTGTTATTCATTTGTTTAAAAAGTAAACAAGTAAATAAAAAGAAAATAAATGCAAAACACATTGCATTTTAAATGTATAAGTGTTGGTTCACAAGTATGAAAATAAATGCAGACTATAAATCTAAATCTTGTAGATAATTTTCCTCAGCCAATCAAGATCTCACAGTATTATGTACTGGAAAATAGAAGTTAGTGATTGAAAAAGAGCACTACTTATAGAGGAAAGAACAATTTTACTGGCTTGCTTTGCATTTGGGTGTCTTGTAGAAATTCAGTTTACTCTGTTTTGGACACTTTAAGCTGACAGAACTGAATTAAGGGCTGAAGCATGAAAGCCAAGAAGGACATTCACTAATACTCAAGTGTGAATAAGGCATATGATACATGGACTGATTAAAAGCTGGAGGACAGATGGGCTAGATTGTAAAATGGCCATATTTATACTTAATCTTGTAAATGCTGAGTAACTAAGCAGGCCTCCCAATTGGTAGTTTTTAGCATTTGATCAGTGATTAAGCTTTCTTAATCAGTTTACAATGTGATAGGAGAAATTGGGCTGAGGCAGGAGATCAGAAGCAGAGTGAAGAGGTGGGGGCTACGGCACTAGGCCAAATAATTAATGATTGGGACCAAGATAGGACTTTGGCAATTGAAATGGAAAGGCTTGGATAAATACGACAGATGGGTTCTGCAGTAATAAATTAGAAAAGCAATTTTCTTCTGTGATAAGAAAATTCTTTCAATCTATTCTTAAACGATAAAAACAAATAACAATGTGCATTTCTAAATGAAGGATGATATTCTTCTCTCTAATTACAGTTGGGTTTCATTCTTCCAGGAACTCTTCAACTCAGTTTGGAATAAAGAATATATGATTTGTCAATTTAAGAACTTTAAGGAAAAATATATAGGGGTCTTATTTTATACAAGATGGAAGATACCTTTTTGAAGATAAAGTGAACACACTTATTTTAGATTTTAGTATTTTTACTATGTATTAACTAAAATGTCATATCCCTTGTTTATGGTTGTTAAAAGCAGTCTTGATAGTCTGAGATCAATAAAAGATTACTTCCAGGCTGCTTCTTCAATATCAGAAGCGAATTATTGTAGAGGAAGTCTTAGCTGACCTATTTGGGGGTTTGTTACCCAAGAAAACACAAGATGTTGTTCAGAGATACTGATCCTTCAGGATGGAACATTATTTTTTAAATTTTGTTTGATAACTAGCATAAATAACATGTGGTAATTTGCTGTCACACTCTGTACATACCTAAAGTCCAGTGTGAAATCTACCCTGTACTTCTGAAGGGATTACAGGAATGAATTTTGTTTTTTGTTTTTTCTTAGAATAGAAAATAATATTAAAAAGGAACAGAAAAGAGTATTAGTGGGGGAGGAGAAAAGGGGAGAAAACGAGGCCATATTTATTTTCAGTGCCTACATCTCTGCTTATAGTTTCTGTGATGTTGGATTACAATAAAAGCTATGCTATTCTAAAAAGACTAATTTAAGGACCACAGATAATTGGTGGGGAGGAGTGCAAACAGATATTATCAGGCAGAAAACATTCAATATTTTTTTAGCATGATAATACTTTAAATGTGTTAGAAGCCTAAAGGCTTCATGACATTAAATGCAATTACCACTAAAGAAATATTTTAAATTGGATGAAACAAGTAACACTTTTAAAATTAAAATTAAACTAAAAATATTTAAAATTCTTTCTTAAAATGAAAATGGCCTAGAGAAAATGGTGACAATGCTAATAGTGCAATTTTAACTTTCTCAGATTTTTGATAGTACGTATGAGTGTTTGTGTGTATATGTGTGTGTCTCAAAGAGTAGACATTAAAAATGTTATGACTGAGGGCCTTAGGCTTCTGGATATAGTGGAATAATAAGCGTCAGATTACCCTCATGCTGTGAACAACTATAAATAGGACAAAAACCTACCAAAAATTTTGTGTCTGGAGTCAACTGTCTCACCACAGGCACAAGGTGAATAACACACAGGCTTGGTCGTCTTTCTGACTTTAGCAGAGGGAAACCAGAGTTTAGGAAGAATAAAGTGTTGAGAATTTTTAGGCAGACCTTTGAAGAGGTCCCTCTGAATCACTAGTAAATATAAGGCTCTGCAAGGATAAAGTGAATCTCTACAAAGTCAGGCTATACAACTCTAAAAGCTTACTTATAGTAGGAAGATGTTCTTGCTCTGATCAGCCAGAATAGAGAACATTTGGAGAATTCCTGTAGCATTTCATGGAGACATCAAATGCAGTATACTTCTGTAGTAGGAACAAACTACCTTTAGAGTAACTTCTCTGAAACTTTTTTTGTAAAGCATAAAAACAGACCTCAAAAGAGCAAAACTGAATTAAAAAAAAAAAAAAACACTGTGTAAGGACAAAGCACATATTATTCAATGGAAAACAATAAATTCTAGATATTATGATTAAGCATCTAATATAAAATTACTACACATTCTAAGAAACAGAAAAATATAATACTTAATTAGGATAAAAGTAAGTCAACAGGGGAAAAGATAAATAGAAGAGATTTAGAAATCAGAAATGAAGACACTATAATAGCTATCATAACATTTTGTAGAGCTTAAAAAAAAAGCACAGACATATGGAGGTGAGAAATATAAGATACTTTTTAAACAAAGGGGATATCCAGAGATGAATATACAATAGCTAGCCTGGGCCACACAGAGAGACCTTGTCTCTAACAGAAAAAAAAAAAAAATTAAGTGTGTGTGATAGCACATTCCTATATTCCCAGCTACCTGGGAGTCTGAGGTAGGAGGGTGCTTGTGCCTGGCGGGTAGAGGCTGCAGTGAGTCATGATCATGCCTCACCACTGCACTTCAGCCTGGGTAACAGAAGGAGACCCTGTCAAGAAAAAGAAAGAAAAGAAAGAAAAAAAGGAAAGAAAAGAAGAGAAGGAGGGAGGGAAGGAGGGAAGGAGAAAAGAAAAGAAATGAAAGAAAAAATACAATTGCTGAAATAAAAATTCAATTGGATAGGATTTATAGAAGTTCAGATATCACAGAAAGATCAATGAACTTAAAGATATGTTAATATAATTTATAAAACTGAAATGTAAATACAAAAATGACTGAAAAAATAATAGAATTAGTAAATGGATATTTAGAATCCCAAAAGAAAAAAACAGAAGTGGGAAAAAAAACTGAAGGATTTATGGCTGAACATTTTGCAAATTTGATTTAAACTATAAACACAGATTCAAGAAGCTAAGTGAGAAAGTAAAGGAAGGCTCATGCACACACAGATACCCACATGCTAAGGCATGTTAAAATCCAATTGCTAAAACCATCAATAATGAAACCATTTTAAAAGTAACCAAAGACGTGAGGAGCCATTAGGGGAGACACGTTGCATAAAGATAAATAAAAATCAGATTGATTATAATTTTTTTGCAAGGGGATATGCAACGAAGAATATAACAGAATGACAGCTCAGAGTTTAAATTGTGCAAAGCAATACTGGCCCCTCCAACCCTGGTCAACCCCAGACAAGCTATATAATGTTTACAGCCTCAAGAGTGATTTCAGAAAGAAATGGAATCGACTAGGTTGGCAATCAATAACACTGTAAAAACAGAATACATCTTAGCTGTTTTAAGTCTCTACGTTTTGGGTAACATTTTTTTTTTCTTCTACAAAGCAATAAATAACAGAATCAAAAAATCAATGCCAGAAGTGAGGTGCTACCATAACTAAAACCCAAGTATATGGCAATGACTTTAGGATGGAGTAGTAGGAAAAGGCTAGAAGGGAGATGAAACTGTTAGTGGAGGCTTGAAAAAGAGTGAGAAATTTGCTATTAGTGGCTTCGTAACTTGGGAGATAGATAAACTACCTAGTAACATGCACAGTGAGCTAAGACCATTTCCAAGCAGTGTTACAAGTTCTAATTGGCTTTGTTAGGCTGCATATGATATGTAATTGTAAGGGAGAGACAATTTTAAAAAGCAAACTTTTAGTTTCAAGAGAATTTACAGTAAATGAAGAAGGTTCAGGTAATTTTCTGAAGCCAGTACAAAAGTTTCAAAATATGAAATAGCTTTTAGGTAAAAATTGAACCGAAGGTGTGTTTGCAAGAACTCTTGTTAAAACCTCTGACAGAATGAAAACAATTCTTTGTGGATTCTTTTATACAGAAAATTGGTTGGTTAAGAACATTAAGAGCAATGCCCCACAACTGTTACACATGGCCCAAAGTAGAGAAAGATCTAATTTGAAAAGCATTCCCCAAGCTCATCATAACTGCTCTCATCAGAACATATAAATGACTTCAAATGAGAAAACGTTTTTTAAAAGTTGAGTTCCGAAAACTCTTTCAATTATTTCAATTTTGGAAATAATTACTTGCCTTGAAATAAGTATCTTGCCAAATACGCAAATTCCTCTGCTTCCTCCTACACAAACTTTACTTTTTATTATTGTTTTAATTTTCATTTTTTATTTCAGATTTTGGGGGTACATGTGTAGGTTTGTTACAAAGCTGTATTGCATGGTGCTGAAGTCAGGACTTCTACTGATCTTGTCAGAAAGAAGGAACACATTACCTAATGGGAAGCTTTTCAGCCCTTCCGACCCTCCACCCCTCCCTCCATTTTGAGTCCCAGTGTCTACTGTTATCTGTGTGGACCCAAGATTTAGCTTTTACTTATAAGTAGAAACATGCAATATTTGGTTTTCTGTTTCTATGTTAGTTTGCTTAGGATAGTGGCCTCCATCTATATTCATGTTACTGCTAAGGACATGAATCTGGTTTTTGTTTGTTTGTTTGTTTTTTAGAGCTGCAAAGTCTTCCATGCCCTCTTACACAAACTTTCAAATTGAAATTCAATTTGCACTTGGGTGAAGCTACATTGCCCAAGATTTTGAATCTATTATAATTTTCACAAACAGCTCACTGACAAAACACATACATACGCACACGCACACGCACGCACACACACACAGCCAGTGGTGTGAAATTTTTACCATATTAAACCTGTGAAACTCCCCAAAGTGCAGGTCAGTTACACTCAGCTTATTAAAGAGTTGTTATAATAAACTGCATTGTTGAATAATTTGTATGGATTTCATGGATTAATGGATTAATTGGTTAATGGATTAATTGGTTAATGGATTAATGGGGTATCATGGGGGTAGAACTGTTGATTTGATAAGAAGAAAGGTTTGAGTAAGCATGGTAGCACACTCAGCCCCCTTCACCATGTAATTCCATGTGCTGTCTCTGGACTCTGTAGAGTCCCAGCCAGCAAGTAAGCCCTCACCAGATATGGCTCCTCGATCTTTTCAGCCTCCATAACTCTACAAAAAAATTTTTCTGTTCCTTATAAATTACCCAATACCTAAAATTTATGAATGAACAAAGACACACTTCTATTTTAAAAAATCGGAAAAAAAAATATTTTCAACATCCTTAAAAAAAAAAAGAAAGTATTAAACAGTGGCTCATGCCTCTAACTCTAGCTACTCGGGAGGCTGAGGCAGGAGAATCAATTGAACCCTGGAGATGGAGGCTGCAGTGAGCTGAGATCACTCCACTGCATTCCAGTCTGAGCTACAGAGTGAGACTCTCACTCAAAAACAAAAAAACAAAAAAAGTTAAACCAATCAATGAAGCCATTTCAGCACTACAGTAGAGAATATCAAGGTTTAAGGTGGCCCTGATCCACCAGGCTCTCCATCCAACTGATAACATATAATAAAATAATTTTGAAATCCAATAAAATGTTGAACACCATGAGTCTTAAACAAAATTGGAAGCAAAGAATCTCCAGGGAACTCCAGATCATTGAATTATGAAGAATTCTGCCTGCCTGTTTCCTTTGAAATGATTCTTTAGCTTCTATTGTGTGCTGTACTAAGGCATGCATCTTAAAGTCAACAGGAAATAATCAAGTAATAGGAGCTTTTCCCCTTTCCTCTAATTTTTCTTCCACCTCTCTTCTGATCTTGTTCAAAACCAACAAATAAAATACTTTGCACTTTCACTGTGGAGTCCCCTTCCTGTCTTTGAAAAAACATGAGGAAACAAGAACTCCTGCTGTCTCAGTCTCACATTTTAGATAGCTGCTTGTAAATCAGAAAGCATGACACCACGAGAAACAAGGCAAAAACGGCCTGTGAGGGGGTTCATATCAAGCTTATAATGTTTTCATTAGTCGCCTATTCAAATAAGCAGTACAGATTGATGCTAAACCAGCCTATTCTATTGTGTAAATATTGTTTCCAATTTGGGCTACAGAATTTGTCATTAGATTTGTCTTTTTTGTTCTCACTCTATTTTGGCTGTTTGTGGTCTTCAGAATGCAGTCTGTGATCTGCATAATCATTCTGTTTTGCTATTACACAGAATTATATGTATATTTCAAAGTGTATAAATCTTTAAAGCTACCTCTCTCAAACATTAAATTGAGGACATTAATATTGAAAAAGAGTGAATACTTTTTTCACAATATCAATCATAATCAACTTGAGGAAGATATCTACATTTTCTGTCTTATCAACAATTCTTTTTACTACAGTGTTGTCTTCAGGTAGATTTATGACTAACTTTACAAGAAACTGCCAGGCAGTTCCACAGTTTGGTTTATCACTTTGCCTGACATAAACATGAAACTTCCGGGTGTTCTACATCATATTAATATTTGGCAGTATCAGTATTTTATCTTTTCAGCCATTGTATTAATTTTAGAGTGATATACTCTTGCTGTTTTAAGTTGAATTTTCCTGGTGATTTTTTAGGTGGAGCACCTTTATTGCATTTTTTAAAAATTTTATCTATTTATTTATTTATTTGAGATGGAGTCTCGCTCTGTTGACCAGGCTGGAGTGCAGTGGTGTGATTTGGGCTCACTGCAACCTCCACTTCCCCAAGAAATTCACCTGCCTCAGCCTCCTGAGTAGCTGGGATTACAGGTGTGTGCTGCCACACATGGCTAATTTTTTTTGTATGTCTTTTTAGTAGAGATGGGGTTTTGGCATGCTGACTGGGCTGGTGTTAAACTCCTGACCTCAGGTGATACACCCACCTCGGCCTCCCAAAGTGCTGGGATTATAGGCGTGAGCCACCGCGCCCAGCCAGTTGAGTAACTTTTATATGTGTGTAAATGCTACTGGTATATTTTCATTTATGAAATATTATTCAAGTCTTTTCCCTACTTTCTTTTTTCTTTTGGTAGATTGTCTCTTCATTGTTCATTTTTAAGAGTTTTTTTTTCATATTTTTAATATAAGTTCCTTGACAGACTGTTATGAAAATAGGTTTTTGTCCTTGCATCTTTGCCCATTTATTTTCTTAATTGTATATTTGTGTAAATGAAATTAGAAGAGGAAAGTTTCTGTAAACTTCTATGGTGTATGAAATCCCAGAGACCTCTGTTGGAATCATCTGCCTTGCTCTGCTCTCTGACTCTGGAGGGTGGCTGAGTTTTCACTCAGAGGAGGGTCTAACAACTTCAGTTCTCTGATTTGCTTTAACTATGAAACTTTTTTTTTAGCTTTTATGCCTTATTTTAATTGTAAGAATAAGAATAAAAGTCACTAGTGGTTTTCTATATCCTAATCAGAAAGGAAAGTATGTTTCATCCAATTTTAAAATATATTTCACAAGTAGAAAATATAAACATATAACTCTTGTCAGAAACTCATCGGAGGTGGAATAAGAGCTGAGTTCTTAGGTACAATAAGCCAAAACAAAATAAGAACAATAAGCCAAAATAAAAATAACAGTGAAATCTCTCAACTATTTACTGTGATAATATAAACAAGAGAAACTTGGAGAAAGAGCCAAACCCACTCTGTGTTATTTCTTCCCATGGAACCAGTTCTGTTCTCAATGATGGATGACCTCATAAACTTTTTGTAACTAACATGGTTTTCTTTTTTCTTGTCTTGAAAGGAAAGAGTCAAGCAGGCAACAGGAATAATAAAACAAGAACAAGGGTTTTAGAGATACACAGTCCCGGTTGTAAAGACTAATATACTATCT
Source organism: Cheracebus regulus (assembly GCA_963574635.1). Lineage (NCBI taxonomy): Eukaryota > Metazoa > Chordata > Mammalia > Primates > Pitheciidae > Cheracebus > Cheracebus regulus. Next base: position 36,599 of record CAUYQU010099535.1, read on the forward strand.
ACGTAGCCAAAAGTGAATTACCCAAACTATCTGTGTTTCATGTTCCTCACCATATAATCAGGAAAATACAATTATGTGTGGCATTCTAAATATTTTAAAATTTAGGCTAGGTACTGTGACTAACACCTGTAATCTTAGCACTTTGGGAGGCTGAGACAGGAGTACTGTCTGAGCCCAGGAGTTTGAGACCAGCCTAGGTAACATAGGGAGACCCTGTCTCTACAAAATATATATTTTTAAAATTAGCCAGAAGTGGTGGTGCAAGCCTGTAGTCCCAGCTACTCAGGAGACTGAGGTGGGAGGATCACTAGAGCACAGGAGATTGAGGCCCCAGTGAGCGATGATCACACCACTGCACTCTAGCCTGGGCAACAAAGTGAACCTCTGTCTCAAAAAAATAAAAAGAAAAAAATTTATGAAGCTATATATGGCTTCAATAAATGGTAGCTATTAGTTTAATAATTGAAATGCCAAAGGATATCCCCTATTTTAAATGGTTAGTATTCAGTTGCTTATTATATAAATGTTAATGTTGAATAATTTGGTGTTCAAATCTTATTGCCTATTACTATAAGACAAAGCTGCAGTTCTTCAATAAACTTTTTCTTTTTTAAAAACCACTTTATTGAAGTGTGATTGACAGACAAAAATCTATATATATTTAATGTGTAAAGTTGGAGATAAGTATACAGTTGCAAAACCATCACTAAAATCAATGCCATGATCATATCTATCACCTACTAAAGTTTCCTTTTAACCTATTTATTTTATTTTTGTGATAAGAACATGTAATAAAAGGTCTGCCCAATTAGTATATTTTTAAGTATACAATGTGGTATTGTTAACTATAGGCACTACACTTTACTGCCAATCTTTAAGACCTATTCATCTTGCATAACTGAAACTATGACTTTTAACAAACATCTCGAGGTTTCTCCCTCCTCCCAGTCCTTGCTACTCTCTTCTTCTATAAATTTGACTACTTTAAAATCCTCATATAAGTGGAATTATATATTATTTGTCCTTCTATGTTTGATTTATTTCATTTAGCAAAATGTCCTCCAAGTTCAATCCACATTGTCACAAATCACAGGATTTCCTACTATTTTTAAGGCTGAAAAATATTCTACTGTATGTATATACCACGCTTTCTTTTTTCATTCATGTGTAGATTATCATTTAGGTTGCTCTGCATCTTAGCTTTGTGAACAGTGCTGCAATAAATATGAGAGTGTAGATGGCTTTACAATCCTGATTTCAATTCCCTTGGCTATATGCCAGAAATAGGTTGGCTGGATCCTGTGGTGGTTCTATTTTTAGTTTTGTGAGGAAACTTCATGCTGTTTTCCATAGTGGCGGCACCAATTTATATTCTCACCAACAGTATACAACACAATACAATACAATAATTGTCACATATAAAAAGTCCACAGCTGACATAGTCAGTGGAGAAAGACTGAAGCTTTTTCTCTATGTTCAGAAACAAGGCAAGGATGCCCATTCTTGACACTTTTATTAAACATAATACTGGTAGTCCTATATAGGGTAATTTGGCCAGGAAAACAAATGTTACTTAAGTGATTAGGCTGTGTGTATCAAATGCAGGTATCTGTTTAGATTCTGTCACTTTGGACTGCATGAGAATGGCAAATGAATTTTAATAATGTTTGAGCCTCAGATATAGCTTCATATACAGTTGCATAAGGTTCTGTACTTATAGGACACTATACTTGCTTTAATGATTTTGAGATCTATATCCATTTTTGAATAAGGGCCACACTTTTTCATTGTGTTAACACAAAATAATTACATTCACCCTACATCATTATGTAAAATTTAATGTAATAAATATAAGCTTTAAAATGAATTTTAATATTACTCTTATTTCTCATTCCTTTAGAAAAGGCAATGACACTGAACTTGGGTAGCAGAGGATAGTTATGAGCTAGATTGGATCTTCCTGCTTCTGTCTCATATTGTTTTTTTCTCTGCTGTTTTCATTGACTATCTTGGTTTTTGCTTAGGTCTCATAACCTAAGTACTGTGTAATGCTTCTTCCCTTGTTCAAAGTAAATTGTTTAAGTCCTGAGTCATTCTTCTTTGATTGTTTTGAAAGCCAATTCTTCTCTTTGAAATACTGTGCACCATCTTTGCTCTGGGTCAGCAATCTCTGTTTTTGCATTCTCCTTGCCAGCTGTTATCTAAAATTGTAGAGTTCTGCCAGCAAGGTGATGGAAGCATGCAGTTTACAATCTTTTGGGGTAAAAATCATATCTACTTACAGTACAACCTAAAAATAAACTCATTGAATAGAAAATGTAAATTGCTTAGCCAGTACTTTAAAATATGCAAAAAAAAATTATCTCACAGAAGATAATCTCACTGGGAAGTTACTTAGGTATATGTTGCTGGTCATACCCATGGTTGTGTGAGACTTTTTATTTTTCTTTTGTTTTATAAACTAGAATCCATCCTACTTTGTCAAAGCAATAGTATACCAACTTTCTTACAGGGTGCTACCCTGCGCCTAACTCTAATTTCATCTGAGGTTCAGTGAGACTCTATCCATAAATCACAGTGAGCATGGAAGGAAGGGTAAACAGTGTGACCAACTTGTGGATATCCAGCATAATCTCAGAGCCCTAGCCACAGAAATTGTTTCCAATATGTTCTTTACACAAGTTGGTTTGATCAAAGTGAACTCCAAGATTTAAAAAGGAGTTATCATGAATAAAGTTTTCTTTTCCTGTGAAACTAATGGCAGTAAGAATGACATAAACTGAAGATGCTGGAGGTCTCTTTTACAGGGACTGAAAGTAAAGACAACACGTTGCCTAGGTCTGGGAATGCCATTGTTTAGTACCCTGGATCATGTTGCCCTGGAATTTTCACATGTAATTGAAAATATTCACTTTTGTATATGATCTATGTTTAGGTTGGTTTTCCACCACAATCGAACCAAATAACTTCTAAATAATAAACTGGTTAATCAGTCAATGCCCAATTTTGTTGTTTTTGCTCATATCCATTTCATATTATTTTCTGTTTTTACTGTCTGTCATGTCTGAATGTTAGTGTGTAATTTAATAGAATTAGGAAGAAGTAATCTTTTTGGTAATTCAAAGAATATTGTTTTCCATAATCTAGAATAATGATACATCATATTTTATTTATATATGGCTACGAAATTATAATTCCATTCTACTGAAAAGTAGACTTAACATCTAATAATTGTTCATCATTTAGTAAGTTATTATTGACATCACATTTTTGCCTAATAAAGTTGGATGCTAAACCTCAGAAAGAAACCATTTTTTTTCTAATTGGTCCCACCATATATACAGAATTATAATCCACATTACCACTAGGAAGTAGCTTTTCACAGGTAACATTTTCCAACGTTTAGTCATTTACATGACCCATCCATAAGGTTATCTGAATATTATCTCTGCTACTATTTAATATTTTTCTCTAAATTGGTTCAAAATTTATAACTTATCTAAATATAATTTGTTAATATGTATTTAAGATACATATATGACCTAAAGTCTTACAGTTACTCTGTATATCAATACATACTGATTTCTGTTACACAGAAATAGAAATCTCACACCTTTGAAACAATATCAAATTGGAAGAGATGTAGTCTTTGTTAAATAAAAAACAACAATGGTTCAATTATGATGTCCAATGTCCCACATCAGTAATTAGAGCTGCTGTATCTGCATTCCATGTGTGATGGTATCAGTTAATTATCATTGAAAGAGAAATATGGAATAGTTTTTTGGTTTTTTAAGTCAGCCTTCAATAGTGCTAGCCATATGATAGATAAAGAATACGATTTTGGATTGTTTTTTATTCCCTTGGTATATTATAGAAATCTGCTTGAGAATATCTGAGAAACATGCTTAATTTTCTAAGCAGACAATAATGATCTGTAATAGATAAAAAAAAATATGTTTCCTAAAGTGAATTACATCTAAGCCTATTCTTTTTATCTTTACTCTGTTATGTTACAGATAGCAAAGAAAAGAGACTGGCATAATAAAGGATTCTGTGGAGCATTGTCTCCGACAGTTCATTTCAAATTGCAGCCTATAAAGGAGTTACCAAAGCCAGAGCAATTTCAGTGAATTGATGAAATTTTAATGCCCATTTTGCCTGATTGTTTTCTGAGAAATCAATAACACAACGCTGTCCCTGGCAAATGTCTCTAAATCCTCCTTATCTTACTGCAGAACAGCTCTCACAGGATGCATGTGAAACTGGGGCTGGTGCTACACAATTCCTGGATAGAAACACCTAAACATTAAGTTTCAGAGTTTGAGAGCAAATGAGAATTATTTACCCTGGTTCTCACTAGCCGAAGCTTCACCTACTATAGCATCTTATGCTTTTCATGGACATTGCCAAGTATTATGCACAGAAGGGGGAAATGATTGTTCTGTGTATATTTTGTTAGTTCTTCTAGATCTATTTACCATACTTTCCACCTTCTTCTGCATCCCGAGATTGCCCAAGAAATGTTACTGTCATGGTTTCCTTGTTCTCTGGTTGCTGTTTGATTTTGATAAATGGTAAGCACCAGCAGGAAACTGGATAGTGGGATAAAATGAGAGGTTCCTACTCTTCTGGGCTGTAGGCAGGCAGTAAATTAGTTCTTCTATTAAAGATCATCTCTCTTGACTGGTGATTCTTATTTATAGTATAAGCTTCCTCTAAGGTTCTAGTCTGCTCTCTCCTCTGTCCCATTGAAAGTGAAGGTAGGTAGTTGCTTAACTCTGCTACTCACTCCAGAGTACTTCACCAATCCTTAAGGGTTTTCTTTCACTTTGTCCACATTCTCATAATCGTCCTTTTATTAAACTAAATTTAATCACCCCTTTGAGCTTGCACTTATTTTCTTGCTGGAGTTCTGATACATTGATACCAAGAGTAAAGCCAAGAAATATATTTTTATAATTTAAATATGGAATTGAATTGTTAATATATTTCAAAAATGCATGGATATTATTTTAGTCAGAGTAAATCGGACCCTGGCAATATATGACTGAGAACAACATCATGATTATAAAATGTACAGTGATAGCAGTATGGACAGTAAAGTAAATGTAGGAGAAGTTTTAAGAGTTAGAGTACCTTGGGCAACTTAGTATGGTGACAGTGATGATGAAAGAGAAACCGTGGTTTGGCCTGATGCTTCTGACAAAATTAGAAGCTATATAAAGTAATAGACAAAGTGAAAACATTTAATGCTCAATTTAGGATAGATAGGAAGAAAAGGCTATTAGCCAGTCTTAATGGTTGTGGATCATTGTCTGGGTCTGAATATAAGGGTTATAGAACTGCAGAATCATTAAGTGTTCAATTCCTATAATTTTCTTATAGGGTAAGGGAAGAACTGAAACTCTGAAATATATGCAATTGGAACATTTGATCTAATACAAGAAAATAACTTGAAATATCTAAATTTAGTTGAACTTCCTTGCTAAAGAAAACATACCCCTACCTCCCTTTGTGACCTCTGAGCTCATATAGGAAGCTAGATGTTAGCATAGCAGGCACAGAAAAATAAGGCCTGGTTTACAGGAGTTAACCTGCATAACAACAACAACAAAAATTATATGATTATGTCAATTTGCCTCAGAAAAATCATGAGCCTATGTATGAAATTGTATTCCTTTTCATTGTCAACATTGATGCACTCACTTGAGATTGAAGGTTGGCTTATTTTTCCTGTCTCAACTCCATCACCATCAAAGCACTCTTTTGATAGAACCATGGAATAGCCTGTTGAAAGCTTAGAGTAATGCCTGGAAAAATAAATTCTTCAAATGTGTGGGTTTGATTATATGATATAGTATATGCCCTAGTCAAGTGAATAATAGAGCATGAAGTCTCCACTGCAGCTAAAATATACATGTCCAGGAGTTAAAATATAGAAATGGAAATGACTCTTGGCATTATTCCACCTAATAATGCTGTTGAGAAAATTTTGTTCCCTGTCCCTTCATCTTTCAGTTCAGTAAATTTAGGAAGCTTGCACCCAAATGGAAAAACACCTCAATCTGAAAGTATGGCAATGGAACATTAACATGTTCCTGTGGGGCTCATCATGCCATTAAACTAAGAGTCAGAGAACAGGATTACTGTATTGCTCCGAATGCTTGCTACTAATTGCATAACAGAAGCTGAAATGTGAGGCAAATACATAGCTAAACTCTATTAAATACACCTGGGAGATTTTTCATATTTTCATGTCAATAGCAATAGTTAACAGAAATCTATGGTAACACAAATAAAGGCAGAACCACCAAGTACTAGTATTAAGAAAAAAAATGAAGATGTTTCACATCTTTTCTCCTAACCCTATTCACACTCCTGTAAACATTCCATTCATTGAATATCGGTTTAAGGGTGTGTCATCCCTTTCTTACAGTACCAGGAATTAGATAATGACCAATCTAATAATTACTGAAATTTAAGGTATATCAAACAATTGTGATATCTGTTACTTTTTCATTTTTAAAAACAAAAATGAGGGTATTTCAATTCCTGGTGCAAATTACACAAAGTCCCTGCAAATTGTCTGTCCTCTGCCAGTGTGATTTCACTGTTGCCTTTTTCTGTGAGCTCAGGTTTTACCATTCTTCTGCTTGCTCACTCTGGTCCTGCTAAACAGGTCTTGCAATTTTTGGAACTTGCCAGGCTCATTTCTGCCAAGAGCCTGAATCTAGAACACCTGCATCTGGGGCCTCTCATAACTTTCTCCTTGCACATCCATTGGATAATACTCAAATTTCACATCTCAGAAAGGCTTCTTACAACCACTATCTAAAATATAAGTGCTTTTTTCATCACAATCTATACCTTTTCCATTTTATTTATGCCACAAAACTCATCATTCTGAAAGGTACATCAGTCATTATTTGCTGACTTCTTTACTGCCCATCATCCCTGGATGAAATTTGAATTCTATGAAATTAAGAACCTTGTTTGCCTAACCTTTATATGCTGAGCTTCTAGGACAGTTCTGATACTTAATAGATGCTAAGTGTTATCATTATGAACATTTCACTGTCTCACAAGCTTCATTAAACTTTCCTTATTCTATGTGACTTGGCTCAAGGTGTTAATTCTTCTCTAAACCTATTTCTTCATGTATAAAAATGGAAAAAATTAATATATACTCTGCTACCTGTGAAGAGGCATATGAAGAATGAATAAATATTAAAAGTCCTGCTTTAGAATTGTCAACTTGCTTTCTCTCCACTCCTAGTCTCTGAGCCTTGATTAAACCATAATATGAATCACTCCAGGCATGTTATCTAATTCATGTATTCAACATAAGTGCTAAATTATGTTTAAATATAGTGTATATACTATATAAAAATTCAAATATTCTATTAAAATTGGAAGTAAAAATTGTTCTAAAAAATCTCTGCCTTCCCCAGTCCATTTTATTTTTTTACTACCATCTTTTGTCTGATTTGCAGTCACGGAACATCTGTACTTTGTATCTAACAATGAACAGTTAATTTCTATTGTTCTTGGACAATGCTATGGTACATTGATTACTAACAGATTAAACCACTGTAGATTTAACACTTACTGAGAGTAATTGCAATCTTAACTTAGGTAACTATCATAATGTATTGTACTTAGTATATCTATAGAAATAGAATTAGGAAGACATTTAAAGGAAATTCTAATTTAAACTAAATCTACAATTTGTAATCACATAAAACCAAAGTGTTAAAATGGATTTGCTAGTATAGACCAGAGCAGATATAAAGAAAACAGGGGTTTGAAGTTAGATAAAATTTTAATTTATTAAGTACCTATAACATAGGTGTTGATGCATAGTTAACTTTGGATCTCCACAAGAATTCAACGAGGTGACATTACTATCCACATTGAAAGGTCATCATAACCTTCTCAAAGAGGAGAATGAATAATATGAAGAGGGTCTCTAATTCTGGAAACCAATTACATCCTCTTGTAAGCTGACTTTCAGAGTCTTTCTACCTTGTTGCTATTTTAGACAAAGATGTATGTTAGTGATTAATTCACCTGTTTTGGAAACAGAACTTTGCCAAACGAATATGGGAGGTATGATCACTCTTTGCCTGCCTCTGCTGCAATATCATGATATTCACTAACAGAAGACCTCTTAATTTAATATGTTATTCAATAAAATTAATGTTTCTATTTTGTCAGGCATGTATACATCAGCAGTGCTTGCACTGTTATACTACTTTCTTTGTATGATTTTACTATTTCCTTTTTCATATAAAGAACATTCTTTGAGTGCCTTATTAATACATAGTCATTATATGGAACATTTCATGGTACTTTGTGGTTCACAAAACTTTTAGCATATTATCTCATTTTATCCCTGCATATTACTATTTAGATGCAGAAAATATTTAATGAGGAATTACAATGTCTCTGCCCTTAAGGTTCTCAGATTTGCTGGAAAAATAAGAGAGTAGCAAAAAGGAATTGAATTATAGCATAATTTAGGTTGTTAACATTGATTTCCATGGCAGCACAGAGAAGCTTTGGGTGGGAGAAATCAGGGAAATCTCTTTTCTGTGGAGAATCTTGAGATGTGACTACAGACATTCCAGGCAGACTTAGATCCAAGTACAAAGCTGTACAAATTTTAAAAGACAGGCTGAGTTACAGGGATCAAAAATATCCCATGAATCAGGATATCATGAGCTTTATGAGTACCGATCTGGAACCAGATGGTCCGGGTTCATGGAACAGTTTTTGACACTAAATTTGAGCAAGCTACTAATTCTATGTCTTGATTTCTTCATCTGTAAAATGTAGATTATCATAGAATTAGCCTCATAAAATTCTAATAAGGGTTTAAAATCTTAATATATGTAAAAACACAAAAAAATGCTTCATAACACAGTGTAAGCACTCTGTAAAGATCAACTGTTGGTTATCATGACCAAATTATGGGAAGATGCTAATACAGTGGAGAAAGATGAGATTTCTACCATGGCAGATACTGTCTCCACTTTACACATGCATAAAACTAAACCTTCTAAAGTCGTAAGTATGCAATTTGTCTCCTCTTACTACACTTTATAGCTATCTATACTATTTTAGGTTACTATTTTTTCCTCAAACTAAGAGATTTTTGTAACATGATTTCCTAAGTAAAAATTGCCTGCTAACTTCCACTTCAACTGCAGATAGTCCTTTGTGGTAAACACAATGCTTAGAGTTTCCCTACATGTGCTTGACAATGAATACAGATGCAGTTCAGCCTTAATCCTCATCTCTTCCCCTAGAAGTCATAGGCTTCTGTAGGAAAGATGTAAGCATCATTAAAATGATGCAAACATCCTAGAATTTTGTTCCCATAGGATGGATACTAAAATGAAGGTTTCCAACAGCAAGGTTCAGCTTCACAAATAACACAATTCCCTTTACAGATAGAAATCATCTTCCAGTCAAAGCCCCAGCATGAACAGAAATGCATTTTTAACATAGTGACATTGATTATCACTTTAAATCAGAGAAAATTCTATTTTAGACTTTGCCTAATTTGGATCTAATTCTACTTTCTTCCCTCTACCTAATTTCACTTGTGGTGATCCTTGACTGTCAGATTATATAGAATTCAATTGAATTGCTTAAATATTAGCCTGCCTTCTTTATCACAAGGATTTTGTCCTCTTAGAGAAAATAAAACTCTCTTTGAGATTTTCACACATATCTACTCTTGTACATTCTTTTTAACTTCTTTACATAGAAGCTGATGGAACATGGAGAGAGATTCAAACTTTCTCTTATTCCAACAAGAGTCCACTGGGATCCTCCATGTTGTCCACATGTTCCAAATATTGAAAAAAATCACATTAAAATTTCCAATTTAAAATCACATCTACTTTTTCAAGAAATGTTGTCCCATGCTACTTATAATTATTCTTTTCACATTTATTGTTTTGCTACCTCAACATTATGATTAACTCTTGTGTCAAAATATTCTGTGCTTTTTCTACAATGGCAGACTACCAACACATTAGTCTAAACATGTTTACATGGCTGTTTCAGTGACACACAAGGAAAATTCTATTACCATGTGTAAATTTGTCAATATTAGCCCAGAAATAAATTGTCATTTATATATTTATTATGTACATATTTATATAAATTATACTTTTATGATTTGAGTTATTGCTTATTACCTCTTTTCCACCTACAACATTCTCCTCTTAGAGTATTGTAACTGCTGTTATAAAAAATAAACATCAAAATATATAATGGCTCGAATATAAAAATATAATTTTGATTGGGTGTGTTGGCTCAGGCCAGTAATCCCAACATGTTGAGAGGCTGAGGTGAATCACTCAAGGCTAGAAGTTTGAGACCAGCCAGGGCAACATGATGAAACCTCATCTCTATCAATAATTTAAAAATTAGCCAGGCACGATGGGTGCTCGGGAGCCTGAGGTAAGAGAATCACTTGAGCACAGGAGGCCAAGGCTGTAGTGAGCTATGATCATACCACTGAACTCCAGCCTGAGCTACAGACTGGGCTACAGAGCTAGACCTTGTCTCAAATATTATATATAGTATATCTATATATAGCACATATGTTTTATATATAGTATATATATAAAATATAAAAATATAAAGCAAATATGTTTTGTGCATATGCCAGTATGAGGATGGTATTCCTGTTCAATAGGCTGCCTTCTTCCATGTGGTAATCTAGCTAAGTAGGCAGTGCCATCTTGTGTTTCTACCACTGAGGTCCTGCCATCTGAATTTAGCTAAAAGAAGAGAAACAAACATGGAGGGATATGAAAGGGAGGATTTATGGGTCAGATCTAAAAGCAGCAAACATGACTTCTTCTCTCATATAACTGAAGAAAAATTTATTATCACCCTTAATTGGTAGGTCTGTGAGGTGTTTTCTAGCTGTGTACACAAAAAAGGTGAAAGATAATTTTGATGAAGAGCTAAGAGTCTTTGCCATACCTCCTCAGAGATAATCACTTTGAACAATTTGATTTGTACCCTCCTGATTTAATTGCTTATTTACTAATTAGTAAGGGCTCAAAAATGCTATATGCAATGTTAAAACTTGCACTTTTATTTATTTATTTATTTACTAGTCAGGGTCTCCCTCTGTGGCCCAGGCTTTGGTGCAGTGGCACAATCTTGGCTCACTGCAACCTCTGCCCCCTGGGCTAAAGTGATCCTCCCACCTCAGCCTCCCAAGTAGTTTAGACTACAGGCATGTGTCACCAAGCCTAGCTAAAAACTCGTATTTTAAAATTAACAATATATATTAAGACAAATTTCTCTGTCATAACTCTTATGTTTACACAGTTCTTCCAAATTAGTTATATGAAATGTTCTATAATGTTGGAGTTCCATAATATAACTTTCCTATTGATGAAATTTGAATGTATTTATTTATCTATCTACTAAGTCAAGCTGCAAAAGTATCTCTATGCAAATTACTTTTGTGCATAATTAGAGATATGTCTAGAAGTTTCACTGCAGTTTTAGTTGGCATGTGCAATTATAATTTTAATTTTAGTTTTAATTCAATTTTGAATTTCTTCCATGAAAGTCTTACAAATTAACACTAACCTAAAAGTTAAAAAGGCATTTTTTCTCACACATTCTTAACACCAATATTTTTACTGTGAACCATAGCAGTTATACATTTCTTCACTGGGTTTCTATTATCTTTCATATTAATTTGTCATTTTGGATATTTTAGTTCTTTGTAATTTATGTTTCAAATACATTCTTTTAATCTTTTAAGTTCAGCGGTACATGTGCAAGTTTGTTAAATAGGTAAACTTGTGTCATGGGTGTTCATTTTATAGACAATTTTGTCACCCAGGTATTAAGCCTAGTACCCATTGGTTATTTTTCCTGATCTTCTCACTCCTCCTATCCTCCACCCTCCTATAGGCACCAGTGTGTGTTGTTCCCCTCTATGTGTCCATGTATTCTCATCATTTAGCTTCCACTTTTAAGTAAGAACATGAGGTATTTTCTTTTCTGTTCCTGCTGTAGTCTACTAAGGATAATGGCCTCCAGCTCCATACATGTTCCTGCAAAGGACATGATCTTGCTCTTCCTTTATGGTTGCATAGTATTCCATGGTACATATGTACCACATTTTCTTTATCCAGTCTATCACTGATGAGCATTTAGGTTGATTTCATGTCTTTGCTATTGTGAATAGTACTGTGATGAACATAGGCATGCATGTGTATTTATAACAGAACAATTTACATATTTTTAGGTATATATCCAGTAATGGGACTGCTGGGTTAAATGGTATTTCTGTCTTTAGGTCTTGGAGCAATCATCACACTGTCTTCCACAATGGCTGAACTAATTTACACTCTCATCAACAGTGCATAAGCATTCCTTTTTCTCTTAAACCTTGCCAGCATCTGTTATTTTTTGACTTTTAAATAATAGCCATTCTGACTGGTATGAGATGATATCTCATTGTGGTTTTGATTTGCATTTTCTAATGATTAGTGGATGTTGAGCTTTTCTTTGTATGATTGTTGGCTGTGTATATGTCTTCTTTGGAAAGGTTTCTATTTATGCCCTTTGCCTACTTTTTAGTGGAGTTATTTTTATCTTGCAAATATGTTTAAGTTCCTTATAGATGCTGGAAATTAGACTTTCATCAGATGGGTAGATTGCGAAAATTATCTCCCATGCTCTATGTTGCCTATTTGCTCTGTTGACAGTTTCTTGCTGTGCAGAAGCTCTTCTTGATTCCATTTGTCCATTTTTGCTTTTGTTGTAATTGCTTTTGGCATCTTCATCGGGAAATCTTCACCCGTGTCTATGTCCTGAAAGATATTGCCTAGGTTGTCTTTAGAGTTTTTATAGTTTTGAGATTTACATTTAAGTCTTTAATCCATCTTGAGTTAATTTTTGTATATGGTGTTAGGAAGGGGTTTAGTTTTAATTCTCTGCATCTAGCAAGCCAGTTCTCCCAGCACTATTTACCGAATAAGAAATCATTGTGTACCAGTGCCATGAGGTTTTGGTTACTACAGCCCTGTAGTATAGTTTGAAGTGGGTTGTATGATGTCTACAACTTTGTATTTTTGCTTAGGTTTGCCTTGGCTCTTTGTGCTCTCTTTTGGTTCCAAAAAAAAAAAAATAGATTCTTCTTTTTCTGTGAAGAATGGCAATGGTAGTTTAACAGGAATAGCATTGAATCTATAAATTGCCTTGAGCAGTATAGCTATTTCAACAATATTGATTTTTTTCTATTCACGAGCATGGAATGTTTTTCCATTTGTTTGTGTTATCTCTGATTTATTTAAGCAGTGATTTGTAGTTCCCCTTGTAAAGATCTTTTGTCTCCCTAGTTAGCTATATTCCTATTTATTATTTTTCTGGTAATTATGAATGAGATGTTCGGCCCTGATTTGTCTCTCAGTTTGACTGTTGTTGGTGTATAGCAATACTACTAATTTTCGCACACTGATTTTGTATCTTGAGACTTTGCTGAAGTTGTTAATCAGCTTAGAAACTTTTAGGCTGAGACAATGAGGTTTTCTAGATATAGGATCATGTCGTCTGCTGACAGAGATAGTTTAACTTCCTCTCTTCCTATTTAGTTGCCCTTTTCAAATACTTTTTCTTGTTTGCCAGTGTCCTTTTAAACTTGTTTATAATATCATTTCATTGACATTATAAGAGTTTGAGAATTTGTTTTGCTTTTAATTTATATGGCTCAAATTAATGATGTATTTTATAAATTCTAAACTGAGCTTCTAAAAAAAGTTATACAAAATTCAGATTTTTTAAAATAATTTATGCTTTGACCTTTTTGTTATTTATATTTATCGATTTTATTCACAATTAATTTGTTTTTGTATATGGTAGTAGATAGAAACCTATGCTTATAGACTTTTTTAGCTAAAGTAACACAAACTAATATCATTTACAGAGTGTTTAGCTTTTCTATTTACAAATCTCATAGAATATTTTTTAGAGAAGTGGTGATTTTAAAGTAACATTTAAACCTACATAGAGCTTTATAGGAACAATTGAAATCCAATCATTTTGAATGCAATTAATCTTTTAGGACACACTCAAAATTGAGACAAATTGACATACAAAAAATCAAATTAAGAGAAAGTTTATAATTATTTATTTTTATTATAGAAAATTGTAGACATATGGACAAGTAGAGTGAATAATGTACAATTTATTTTTAAATAAATTCAATATCTTAAATTATTTTAACAGCAAACTTTTCAGTTTTTACATCTCAAAATAAAATTTGCCTTTTAAAATATCTAATATAGTAATACAACTAAAATAATAGTAGTAATAAAAGATAGATATATGTTTTGTGCTAAATATACATTCAACAGAATCTCTTCTACTTTCTATATCCAAATATACTAGAAAGAAGTTCTTATGTCTACCTTAGTAGCTATTAACTTGAAGACCCTGCCAAGATCATTGATTATTTTGAAATCAATATGTTCACTTTGGTTGGTGAAACAGAGATACATAAAACAGATTAATGTGCATTGTGATGAGGGTCTTAGGAGATGTAAGCCCAGCGTTCTGTGGGAGTGCAAAGCAGGAAGCTATAAATAAGTCTAAGCATAATGAGATACTTTCTAAAGAAAGAAAATGCTTGAGCTTATCATTAAAGAACAAGGATAAGTGACCCAAATAATGAAAAGAGGAGAAGGACCTTCCTTCATGGCAACAAGTAAAGAAATTAAAAGAGAAAAAACCACAAATGGAAACTATGCATGTATAAAATACAGGTAGGAAAACAATGATATGATTCATTTATGCAATACTGTAATTATTTATTGTAGAGCACAAACAGCATGTGAAATAGAAAGGAAACCAATAGTTCTCAGATTCCTCTGATAGGTACCAAATATTTTACAAATATTCTTTTAATCCTCCTTATATCTCTATTTGCTAGATTGTCATTATCTATATTTTATTGATAAGAAAATAGAAAGTGAGAAATAAATAACATGCCAAAGATCATTTCTCACTGGGAAAATAATTTGTCTTATTTTTAGTGAATGCTTAAAATATATTTGCCAGTGTGGAACACCATTGTACTATCCTATGAAAATTATAAGGAAAGTCACCACTCTGTAGAAACTCAAGATGTGAAAGTATGTGTGTTCATGTGCAGAGAATTACACCTTATGGTTTATTTTAGAGAACAACTGTTTTTTCTTTTCTATACAAAATAAAAAAACAACAACCTAAAATACAACATTTGTCTTCGTCAAAATTTCTTTTGTTCTTTTGGATAAGATGTCCATCGTGAGTAATGCGAAGTAGCCACCTTGAAAACAGGTTTATTTTTTTTAAGTAATTTATCCACTATTACAAAACAGACCTGAGGTAGATCCGGATGGTTGCTGGCTTTCCTCTAGAGAGATTCATGTGGGCAGCTTCCTTCATGTTATTACTAATGGAAACAAATAACCGATATATTGAATTCTAAGGTTTGGACTCCAAGCTTTTATTACTTCTAGTCTTTCATAGCTGTTTTATTACCCATCTCTTGACACTTATTGCAATTTTATTTTGTGAACAAGGCACCTTATTGTTGAGTAATGTGAGTTGTTTCTAGTATTTACCACAAACATTTCTGTTTGCTATAGGGTGAGATTAGATGCAAAGTGTGGAAATGCACCTGCCCTGACAGAATGATGAATATTAACGTCCTTCAAATGAGGCTCTCTGCATTTCACTAGAATAGAAAATTTTTTTTTCTGTTTGCATTTATTCATTAAGGATAGAGAAAGAAATGTCTCCTAGCTTCTTTCAGTTATCCTGTGGCTTTTTCAGATCTGTTTGGGTTCAAACTGAAGAGCTTACTATCTTTAAAATCCATTCTGCCCTCTTCCAAATCATGATTAGCAACAATGAATATTAAGTAAAGATTAATAGTGAAATATTCATCTGACATTTTTCACCAATCTTTGATATTAATGGCCAAGGGAAGACTGATTGCTGTTAAAGTGCAGAAGTAATTTAATTATGTAAAGCTGGGCTAGACTGGTTTTGTTTGTTCTGTCCCCCTTTCTCTCCATCAATATAAACTTTAAATGACGTTCAGGATCATCTCAGGTTTCACCTCCTTTAGAATAGTTTTCAGCAGAAGGAATATAATTTTAAAATTGATTCCGTGTTCCCTCTATCCTAACTCATTCAATTGCCTTCATAAGTCAGTCACATCTGGATTGAAATTTCTTTATCTAGTCTATAACTGATGGGCATTTGGGTTGATTCTGTCTTTGCTGTTGTGAATACTACTGCAATGAACATATGCATGCATGTATCTTTTTCACAGAATGTTTTCTATTCATTTGTGTATATACTCAATAATGGGATTGCTGAGTCAAATGGTATTTCTGGTTCTAGGTCTTTGAGGACTCGCCACACTGTCTTCCACAATGGTTGAACTAATTACATTCCCACCAACGGTGTAAAACTGTTCCTGTTTCTCCACAGCCTTTCCAGCAGCTGTTGTTTCTTGTCTCTTTAATAATCGCCATTCTAACTGGCATGAGAAACTGAATACTTCCATTCCTTCATGACTCAATACAATACAGTCAATGCAGATAATCAGAAGTCTGAGAAGTCACTGGAGAGGGGGAGGGTCTTCCAATTAATATACAAGTTCATCTTTGCTTAGAAGAAATTTGCAAATGTATGTGTGTAAAAGTGTACATACAAGAGAGAGAAGGAGAGGCTGGTAGTGTATACAAGATTGGAATTGAATTGAACTATTCCTCTTTAACAAAAGGATTGCATGAAAGAAAACACAATTAGGGCATATTTTAAGGAAACAGTAAGAAATCTAGTCTTGATAAAGTTTAAAAGTGGGCACTTTTCAGGTTAAGTAGACTGAAGCCATATTACGTTTGTGGTGACATGGGTTGGGGTGGGGAGAGGTGGAATGGTCCTTGAATGTTTCAAGAAGGATTATTCAAAATTCAGTTTGGGACTAAAGGCACATTTCTGAGTGGATAACCCTGTGTACATTATCATTGTGGAAATACCAGGTAATTTGAATGCAAAAGATATGAATTTGAAATCCAAAGCCGCTGCTTATTAGGTGTGTTATCTTCATTTAATTACTTAACTTTCCATAACCTTTTTTTGCCTTCAGTCTATAACAAAGAAGATAATATTACTTAACTTCAGTGATTTTTAGTGAGAATGAAATAAGATTAGGGATATATTGGTGCTTTAAAAATTAATATATAGGTCATACATGTTTATATCATTTCTATTTATATTTCGGTAGTGCCTATGCTGTTGTTATAAGTCTATTACAGCTAATTCATTGTGAATGAATAGATATACTGAAAGGAGAATAAATAGAGAAAGAAAATAAGTAGTCAGATTTTCAGAGCTCTGAAAATGTGAAAACACAAAGGCTTTGTGTCCTGTGTTTTCTTAGAGTTTGTTTTTGCCTATTTGGCATATATTAGTCAAGGAGCAAATTCTATTAATGTTATTTTCTTATTTTCTATATTCTGGAAGCTCTGACACTTGGGATCTCACAGATACCAAGAAAGACTACCCCTCCCAGGGTTAGCTAACTCTTAAAGAAAGTAAGAATTTGCCTAGGAGCATGCTTTTCATATGCAAATCTACTAATCCCGAATTTATACCTCCCAACTACCTCCTTATCTAACTCACTCTAAACCAATATTGCCCTTCTGAAGTCCAGGTGCCAGACAACTGGAAACCACCCTTATAGCCCAAAGCTTGCCAGATTATTCAAGCTAGCCAGTTTTGTTTTCTCTGCCCTGTCTTGCCTTCCCATGGAAACTCAAATAAAGACAGTGGCCTATAATCCCCACATAGCTCCTGTTTTCTGCCTTCTGAACATTTAGCATTTTCCTTGTCACCCTTGAACCCATCTCTGGGACTCTTGGATATAATAAACTTCTTCCTGACAAATCACATTTCTGTCTCCTCCTGCTTCTCCAAATTTACAATACCATATCCAGCATGTACCTTTTTAAAACGTTTTTGAGTTACTGAGCCTTGAAGTAACTGACTAGCAATTACCATGTACTATACTGCCTCAAAATTGAAAGAGCCTAGAAAGATACTGTTCATATTTATATATGTACATATTTATATATGTATATTTATATACACATTTATATATGTATATAGTATTTCTAAATCAGTCTTATGTATAAGAAACACGTTCATATTTCTAGTGTGTGGCACAATATCATTTTGGGAACTTCACAACTACTATTTAAACTGCAAATGAATACCAAGAATATTCAATTAAGTCTTATTCTTTTCAAAACATATTCATTGAAAATTTGGTACTGCTTCTCTATGCCAAGCACTGATAGGTTCTGCAGTTAAAAAAAAAAAAAAACATGGTAAACATTACTATCTTTGACCCTATAAACTTACAGTGTATTGAATATACATATACGTATATATACATATATAATGAGCTTTGCAAATATATAATTCAAAATATGATACTTGGTATAGAGAAGAAATATAATGTGCTAAGAGAGTATCTAATGCAAGACTCAATTGAGTTGTGAATGATGGAGAGGAGATGAAAAGAGCAGATCGGACAGCTTGTTAAGTCATTGTATGGAAACAGAGGATATGTATAAGGAATTTAATGTTCACTGGAGCAGGGGAGGTACAAAATAATACAGGGTGTTTCTTGGGAACACTGAAGAGAAACTTTTCTAACATCTTTACGATTTTATGAAAGGGAATGTCAATTAGAGTATCATAAGCTAATTACACTCTTGCAGGACAAACAAATAGACATGAACCAGCTTCTTTGTTTCTATTTTTTAAAAGATTATTCTCAAGAAATGTACAATTTCTTATGTTCTTCCATGCTAAGTTTCATATTATCAAGTAGTTAAGTCTAATTATGGAATAAAATACTCACAAACTAATTTGGCCAAAAATTCCAAGCTATATATGCTAATTGAGAAACTATAAATCATCAAAGTGATATTTTAATTTTCTTTGCATTGACTTTTGTGTTTTTCTTGATTATTTTGAACCTCAGGCAGGGAAAATGATAGGGCGTCATGAACTGATCTACTCGGATTAAAACAGAGATAAAAATCAGATCTATTGTCCAAAGGATCTGGTAGATATGATGAAGATTTTGGCCTCAATTAAAATGGTAATGAAATGTGTTGAAGGGCTGTAAGACACAAAAGGACATAGTAAGTCGTATAATTATTAAGGTTTCCTGTGACTGATTTCTGGACAGTTGTTTCAGGACAAAGTAAACTCAGTTACAGGAAGTTATTAACATTGGTAAGATAAGAACAGTATTCTAAGATTTAAGATTATATGATGTATAAAAGCTGTTCAATAATTATCATGTTTATCATAAGCATTTTCAATTCATTATCTGATACAAGATGTGTCACACAGAAACTTCTTAGCAGATATTTGGTGAATAAAGAAATTATGACTGATAATCATCTGGGAGAACATTACACACATATCATAAAATGATCAATTGTAAAAAATAATTCTGGTAATATATTAAGGTCCTGTGTGTGTGTGTGTGTGTGTGTGTGTGTGTGTGTGTGTGTGTGTGTGTGTGTTACTGTGTAAGATCTTTCTCTTTACAGGCAAAGCGACTAATGGCCATTGGAGATTCTAAATTATTAATGCAAGATGATAAACAAATTAAAATTTAAGAATAAACTTCTAAAATGAAACTGAAAAAGCCTTAATGGAATGATAATCCTGAAATTATCATAATATCAAGTGAATCACAACATTCTTAAATGTTAAAAGCTCTTCTTTCAGTATAGGAGCCCTTGGAATGACAGAATTTTACTTATTAAAGAAGAGCATAAATAATATAGGGGACTGATATAAAGGAAATTCCCATCAGAGAAAAAGAAAGTAGAGATACAAAGCTACCATGGGAGGGAGGAGCAAAATTTGAATGTGAGAATGCTAACAGCTTGAGAATAGATCTGATGTCCTCCTCATTTCAACCTCCGTTAATAAATAACAGATAATCCAATAGTTGATATATTAAGAGAACCAGGGAGCATGTAGATAACTCCCTTACCCACTGTGTTCAATATTCATAGATCTGCAAATTTAAAGGAACCATGTCTTGAAACATGAAACATTTTTTGTATATGGTGATCGATTCACCGTAACAAAAAAAAATTGTGATGACTTGAATAAAGGATGAAGAGATATGGAAGTGCTGAAAAGACTTGACTTGGTACAGCTGTGGAGTCAAAGAGGCCACAGGACTCAAACATTTCAGGACCTAATGACAGGAACATAATCTCCACTTTATTCCAACTAGCACAATGCTCCAAATTATACGTGGGATAAAACAAAACTTGGCAAAGTCTAGCAAAGGACCATGAAATCAGGCCATGCCAAGCTCTTTACTATGAAAATGTTAAGGCTCAGAGAACAGCGGCCAAACTAAAGGTTTATACATCTTCATCTATGAGGGTATATAATCTACTGTGCTTATAGCAAAACTTTGGTAATGAAAAGGGAGCAAAGAAGCTCTCAAGAGAATAGAAAAGAACACTGAAGGAGTTTGGATTCTGAATTACTGAGAATTTACTCTAATGTGACTGAACTGGCCAGAAGTTTCTTTCTTTTATACATAAAGGATCTAAGTTAGTTAGATTCTTTATTATTTAAGAATTATATATACGAGATTATTTTTTTTTCCTGTGCTAGTAAATATAAATGGGATCTCCAGTAAAACATTTGTTATTGCTATTGTTTGAATATGTTTCCTAAAATTTCATATGTTGGAAACTTAATCTCCAATGTAGGTGTGTTAGAAGGTGAGGCCTAATAAGAGCTGACTGGGACAGTAGGACACAACCTTCATAAATGGATTAATGCCATTATCATGGGAGTAGGTTAGTTAGCATGAGAGTGTGTGGTTAAAAAGCAAGTCCAGTCCCTGTCTTCTCTCATGTGCCCTTTTGCCCTTCTACCATGTTATGACATAGCAAGAAGGGCCTTGCAAGATGTCAGTACCATGCTTTTGGACTTTTCACTCTCCAGAACCATAAGCCAAATAAGTCTCTTTTCTTTATAAATTATCCAGTCTGTGATATTCTAACAACAGAAAACAAAGTTATTTTGTTTCTTCATATCTGAGGTTCAGTGACAAATATTAAGCATTCAAATATTTCTATAAAATGTGACATTAACAAGTTCAATACATGCAGACAAGTGTCAGGATTTTAGAAGAAAGTTCTCTCCTGGATTTCACCTTAAACGTGAGATTTAGGGGGCAGTAATGAATATGCATGTGCCAAATACACTGAGTTCACAGCCAAGGACAAAGCTGATGCGTTGTGCAAAGCTACAAGATAAGGCATTAAATGCTCAGATATGCCATATTCTAGACCTTTAAATAACAATTTGAGAATTTTAAAGTTCATATATTCATAAAGTGAGGATGTTCAAATGGGATTGTAAGCAAAGAGTACTACTTCATATCTATTTAATATGTTGTGATTTGAAAGTCTTTATTTTTTATATTCCACCACCAAATTTTATGCCTAAAATGTGCTTAAAATATTACAGGAAATTTAGCTTTTATGAATATAAGTGAGTATATTTCTCACTTTATTTATCTTCATGATTTATTCATTTTATTTTAAAGTTATCAAATTTCTCTTTCATCTTACCTTATGAAGACTTCATAAGGCTTGATATCTGAGAGTTCAGAGGAATTCATGATTTCTTAAATTCTTTTTCTACAATGGGTAAGATACAAATACATATACTGAGATTAGTCATATATACACATACATATTCATACACATGTACATGTGCATGTGTGTTATATGTCTATATTTCTAGAAATATCTAGAGTACTATATTTGGGAGGAGAGTCAGACACTTGAAGTTTCTTCTGCTTCTATTGTCAAATGTTGAAATTTTTCTCAGGATATTGTCAAATTTAAATGCTGTGAGAGATAAGGTAACAGATTCCTTATAAATCAACATATAAGGAATTAGAGTTTTGGCATCTAATGTCATGTGAATGAGGAAGATGTCTAACAGAACAGTAGTACCCTTTTATTATCTATTATATTTGAATACGTAAATAAAACATTGACTAATAAAACATTATGCAATCATGAGGAAGTTTGGTTCATGCATGGAAAAGAAGAAAATATAAATCACAGAAGAAAATGAAATCAATGTTCACCCCAGGACCACAAATAATTTTTCTTTGCTATACAACTTTTAATAATGATTTGGGCATAAAATTTAGCAATAGAAGTAATAGAGACTTTCCAAATCATAATATATCAATAAATAGACTTGAAACATCACTCCTTACCCAAATCCCACATGGTAATTATCACCGTATAATTACTGAACTTTAAAATTATCAAATTGTCACTCAAAAAATGTAAAATCATGGCATCTCTGAGCATCCAGTGGCCCTATCTCCTGGCTTTACACAATGCACCAGATTTCATGTCCTAGTAAAATATCTACTCTGGATAGTAAAAATTATATATATCTGTAGCTAATTGACTTTGAGATTTCCTGATGCTATTGGCAGTGTTGCCTAGTAATAAATCTTTATAAAGACAAACCTAGTGCCATCTATTTTACACTTTCCACCTAAACTTAAGAAAATTGCTCTCCTAGCTTCTGTGTTTGATTTATCTGTGTAACGAGAATATTAGTAGTATATTCTCTAAACTTGTGAGTAATAATCTATGTAGACTGGTTATGATAAAACAGTGGTTCAAGAGCACCCAAAAAAAATACCTATTACTGTTAATGATTTGTTCTTTAAAAAAAAAAAGTGTAAGATAACCAAGTAAACACAAATATTCTGGCAAATAAATAAAATTAATTATTTTTTATAAATAAAATGGCATTTAGGTTTTCAGTTCCATCTTGGATACAATCCCATTATATAACACTTTGACCTTCACATACCTTATCTACAAACTAATAAAATCAGTTATTTTAGGAAACAATATATCAAAACTCAATTTAAGTAGAATCTGGAAAACATGGGAATAAACGATTTTCTGTTACTAAACATGAGAATTTTATCTTACTCCTCAAATTTCTAAATTTGAAATATTAAGAAACACACCAGAGCCAAAGATTCTGCCAGTAAAAAGAAAAGTTTCATTTGAAAAGAAGACCTTCATGAAACTAGACTGACTGAAGATTTACAGCACCTGCTGATAAAACATTACCTTATATTGTCCTCTGAGAAACAGACTCTGAAAATAAGAGTTAACCAAGGAAGTTGATACTTTTTATTTTATTTTTGCTCATTCCAGTAAACTTGTACCTCTTATGCCTGTTAATTTCTTGGCCTTTTGAAAATAACACATCTCAGTTCATGATCTATTTATCAAAATCATGTCATGAACCTGATGAGGATTCTAAGATGAGTCATGAGTCACATTCTAAGCAATTAATAGCATCATTTAAAGTCCTCATCCATAAAGAATCATAGCAGTCAAATATATGAACCAAATTCATCAATATGAGTCCCCAAGCAAAGACAATTGGTTTAGCAATTACAGGGAACTTATATTTACAAAAAACAACAGCAACAACAAAAACAAAAAGCGGGCAAAAGACATGAACAGGTACTTTTCAAAAGAAGACACACATGTGGCCAATAATCATATGAACAAAAGCTTAATATCACTGATCATTAGAAAAATGCAAATCAAAACCACAATGAGATATCATCTGACACCAGTAAGAATGGCTATGATTAAAAAGTTAAAAAATAACAGATGCTGCTGGGGTTGTGGGGAAAGAGAACAATTATACACCGTAGGTGAGAGTGTAAATTAGTTCAACCATTATGGAAAGCAGTGTGGTGATTCCTCAAAGAGCTAAAAACAGAACTACCATTTGATCCAGCAATCCTATTACTGGGTATATACCTAGAGAAATATAAATCATTCTACCATAAAGACATGTACATGAATGTTCATTGCAGCACTATTCATACTAGTAAAGATATAGAATCAACTTTAATGCCCAGCAATGACAGATGGTATTTTAAAAAATGTATTACATATATGCCACGGAATACTATGCAGCCATAACAAAGAACAAGATCATGTCTTTTGTGGGAACATGGA
This sequence comes from Cheracebus regulus, assembly GCA_963574635.1. Classification (NCBI taxonomy): domain Eukaryota; kingdom Metazoa; phylum Chordata; class Mammalia; order Primates; family Pitheciidae; genus Cheracebus; species Cheracebus regulus. The sequence continues at coordinate 60,796 of CAUYQU010099535.1, forward strand.
TGGAGCTGGAGGGCATAATGTAGGAACAGAAAATCAAATACTGCATATTCTCACTTACATTGGGAGCTAAATGATGAGAACTCTTGGACATAAATAAGATAGCAACAGACCCTAGGGCTTACTTGTATGGCTTTCTATAAGACATATTATTTGAAGGATGATTTCAATATGAACAATGCATAAAATACTTTTCCCTCATTCAATCCATCTGTAGTAGATACTGAGTAACATCTATTTTTGCCACAACCATTGCTACTATCCTTATTTGTAAAAATTGTTGTCTCCCCAACCATGTTGTATGGTTTTACGGGGGAATGTGTAGCAGGTATGCTACTCACTGCATAAGCCAAGGATCCAATTGCTTCATCTTATTATCCTGATAGAGAAAAGGGATTAACACTTGCCTAATCATGCACAATTGTGTACTTCTTTCCTGAAATTTAAGTCTGGGAACAGAACTATGTGAAGATAAAAGAAATATTTGGAATACATGTACATGTACATATACATATATATATGTGTATATTTTGAGGCAGAGTCTCGCTTTGTGGCCCAGGTTGGAGTGCAGTGGCATGATCTCAGCTCACTTCAACCTCAGCCTCCCAGGTTCAAGCAATTCTCTTGCCTTAGCCTCCTGAGTAGCTGGGATTACAGGCATCTGCCACATAGCTAGAAAATTTCTTCTGTGAAACCATTTTTGTAATTTCTGCTTTTCAGGTTTCTGAAACTGATTTTTCTTCTGTTCATTTCTCCAGTTTTTCTGTTGATACATTTAGGCCTCAATATTATTCTAGTAAGCCATTTTTGCACGAGTTGTTTTGCTGATAGCTTGATTCTGTCTAGTGTGATAAAATGATGAGGGGAAATTTTTTTGTTACTCTGGCATTGACAACCAAGACAAAAATCTGAAAAAAAAAAGAGTTCATAAGAATCCCAAATTACTTTAATGCCAACATTTGGCATTGCACTTATGTCTTACAGGCCTTTTTCAGAAAACTGGAGATGAGAGAACCACAAAACTTTACAATATATTCGGTCTGTGCAGGGATCAGGTCTGTCAGATAGATCTTTCTCTATGGTTCCCTTAACTCCACAAGCCTTTAGATAAGCATATACTCCAGGAGCACTAATCATAGAGATTAAGCGTCTGTGTTTTGGGATGAATTGTAGCCCGCCAAATTTTATACTTTGAAGTCCTCTTAGTACCTCAGAATGCAACTGTATTTGGAGATAAAGTCTTTAAAGAGGTAATTAAGTAAACAAGAAGCGATTTGGGTGGGTCCTAATAAAATAAGACAGGTATCCTTATCTGAAGAAAACATGTGGACACAGACACCTACAGAAAGAAGACAATGTGAAGATACAGAGGATGATTGTCATTTACAAGGCAAGGAGAGAGGCTTCAGAAAAACTAACCCTGCCTGCTGACACCTTGGTCTCGTTCTTCTAGCCTCTAAGCTGTGCTGGTGAGATGGTTGGTCTCTGTGTAGACTGTGGATATGCTTTTTAGTTTTTAGTTTAATGTCTGGGAGGAGGATGGCACTAAACTAAACTAAAACACACAGATGCTCATCTTTTCCGCATGTCTTCACATAGTCTTTGCTCTGTGTCTGCCTCTTTTCTAATTTATTTATTTTTTCTACTCTTTGCTGCTTAGCATTTCAATTTATTTATTTATTTATTTATTTATTTATTTATTTATTTATGTATTTACTGAGACAGAGTCTCACACTTGTTGCCTAGGCTGGAGTGCACCAGCCCAACCTTGGCTCACTATAGCCTCTGCCTCCTGGGTTCAAGTGATTCTTCTGTCTCAGCCTCCTGAGTAGCTGGGACCACAGGTGCACACCACCACAGCTGGCTAATTTTTTTTTTTTTTTTTTTTTTTTATTGGAGACAGGGTTTCACCATGCTGGCCAGGCAAGTCTCGAACTCCTGCCCTCAGGTGATCCACCTACTTCGGCCTCCCAAACTGCTGGGATTACAGGCATGAGTCACTGTGCCCGGCCCAACATTTCATTTTTAATGTATTTTATTTTCATTAACAAAAATTATATACTTTTATAGTATACAACATAAAGTTTATATGTATACATTGTAGAATGAATGATTAAATCAAACTAGTAAACATATACATCACCTCAAATACTTATCATTTTTGTGGTGAGAACAATTAAGGTCTATTCTTTTAGCAATTTTCAAGCATACAATATGTTATTATTTAGCCACCATGGTGTACAATAGATCACCACAAATTATACATCCTAAGATTTTGTAGCCTTTGGCAACATCTCCTCATCTCTCCCTTGTCACTCAACCCTGGACAATGACCATTCTACTGCTTCTGTGAGTTTGACTTTTTTAGATGCCTGCAGTATTTGTCTTTCTATGCTAGGCTCATTTCACTTAGCCTAATGTCCTCCATGTTCCTCCATGTAGTTGCAGATGACAGAATTTCCTTATTTTTAAAGGCTGAATTGTATTCCATTGTGTATATATACCACATTTTCCTTATATACTTATCCACTGTTGGACACATAAGTTGATTTCACATCTTCACTAACATTTGTTAAATAAAAAAGGGTTTCATTTATCCACATCTTCCCTAACATTTGTTATCTTTTTTCATTTTTTTGACTTTTTGATGGTAACTTTTCTAACAAGTGTGAGGTGGTACTTCATCATAGTTTTAATTTGCATTTCCCTGTTGATTAATGATGTTGAGCACTTTTTCATTTACCTATTTGCCATTTGTAGGTCTTCTTTTGAGAGAAATATCTATTCAGGCCCTTTGTAATTTTTTAATTGGGTTATTTGTATTCTTGCTATTAAATTGTTTGCATAAAAGGAGATTTAACTAACTTAAACATAATGCAATATTTTAGACAGACAGTTCAGTCACATTCTGTTAATGTGCTTTTTCAACTGTGAAAGGTAAAACAGATGAATAGCAAAAGAATCTATTGATATAGAACTTCTGTAATGAAGTAGATTTTCAGAAGGCAATTGTGCACATAAAAAGATATAAAGAGAGGGAAATTTTCTCACAGAAAAGTGTATGAATATATTATAATACTGCAATCTGTGAAATTTATGTTTCAATTATTTTTATTATCTCATATAGTAGACTGCAAGCAGAGAATCTTAACATGTTTGTGACAATCAATTTAGTCACTTTTTGAACAAGTAACAGGGAAGGTTCATGACTCTCTCTATATATATTTGTACATATAAGTATATAGGCATAGTATACACATAAATATATATAGATACAGATATATAGATACAGATGCTTGTGTGTGTAAGTGCATGTATATACACATTTATGTGTTTTTCCTTCTTTCAGTATATCAATGAATACTAAATGTATGTGTGTGCATAACACATACATTTAACACAATTTTCTTTGTTGTATGAAGATATCAGAAGGTAATACTATTTTGAATATGTCAAAATGTTGCTGCTCATTTGTGCCTTTATTTTAATGATTATATTGATTAGATTTATATTTTTATTTTTAATCGTATATCATTTCCTAAAAAATAAAAGCCAAAACACTAAATTTATTCACAAGAGCCTTAATGTAAGAACATAGAAAACCTTATGTTTCTTTCCTGATATTATCTCTGAGCTATTATCTGATTGTATCACAAAAAAAAAATGTTTAGAGTATGAATGATTCTGTTTCAAAATCATTTCCTAGTAAACTGAACTACCTTGACCTTCACTATATATATTTAATATATTTATTATGGTATTAATCAACAGAGACTGTGCCCTGTAACTTTTTGTTAAACCTTGTTAAACTTTGCAGCATCATTCAAAACTAGAGATTTAATAGATTCCAAATAGAGGTTTGTGAAAGTTTTGGTTCTGTTTACTGTGTTATTTGCAGTACAGAAATATTTTCGATTGGCAAATATTGAGCAGATAATAGTGCTATTTCTAATATTTTAAACTGTGGAAATGTCAAGGAGAAATGAAGATTTTTATTCAACTTATTCAGAACAAAGGAGAAATTTATTTAATGTTATTTAATAAGGAAATTGGAGTCTGATTTTAATCTTTGTTCCCAGAGTAGGACTTAGTTATATTAAATTCTAGCTGACCAGCATATCACTGGGGTTGTCCACCAATTTAAGAGTATTAACAAGCCATATATGTGTATACAGTATTTAATATAGTAATATATATTATATATTACAAAAACTTAATATATATATATGTCAAATATAAATATATTTCTATAATCAAAGTAAATTGAATACAAGTGGTAAAGACAAATGAGATATCTGGGACACCAATATACAAATCAGAAATAATCTAAATATTGGCAATGCCGCACAAATAGAGAAGAAGATTCTCAGGAAGTCACATGTAAGCCTTAGTATCAGAAGAACTGGAACTAAGGATTTGCTCTTGGCAATTTTCTTCTCTGGCCCACTGTTTCTTCACTAATGAAGCGAGAAGGCAAATTCATATGTTTTGCATTAAGGAAAATATTTCATGTGTTTCGGGACTTTTCAGTCACAGAAGGCAATCACCCAGCCCACACTACCACCTCCTGTGTCTTTTAGAATATAAATAAAAAGCAAGGAGACTTTGCATTTTATAGGTTCCTACAGTTCCTGGGGGCCAGGATTTTTACCAGAAGGTTTACATGAAGAAATTAGTTTTAATCTTCCCAATGATCCTATGCTGCATTTTATTTGTATTTTATATGTAGAGAAAAACATGAGGTCCCCCAAAATTGAGGAAGCATGCAATCAATTAAATATAATAAAGTTGCAGTTTGAGTTTGGGTATGCTTGAGGACAATGCAGTGAAAGACTTTGTGGCAGGATATTGGAGTGCCTATCCCACAGTTCTCTCTCTTGCCTCAGATAGAGCTCTAAGCTCACAGAATACCAACAAGCATTATTTTATCTACAAAACTCATTTACTCAGAATCACAAATGTCCTTATCAGCTTACATTGATTAAAAGAGGATACTGATTTGACAGACCTAGTGTATTAGTCAGGGTTCTCTAGAGGGATGGAACTAATGCAATATACATATATATGTATAAGTTTATTATATCACAATCACAAGGTCCCGCAATAGGCCATCTGCAGGCTAAGGAGCAAGGAGAGCCACTCTGAGTTCCAAAACTGAAGAACTTAGAATCTGATGTTCAAGGGCAGAAAGCATCTAGCATGGAAGAAAGATGTAGGTTGGGAGGCTAGGCCAGTCTCTTTTCACATTTTTCTGCCTGCTTATATTCCAGCCTCACTGGCAGCTGATTAGAGATTGTGCCCACCCAGATTAAGGTGGGTCTGCCTTTCCCAGCCCACTGAATCAAATGTTAATCTTTGGTAACAACCTCATAGACACAGGCAGGATCAGAACTTTGAATCTTTTAATCCAATCAAGTTGATACTCAGTATTAACCATCACAAGTCCACCTTTTGTCAACTTGAACCCATACATATCTCCTGAAATCATAATCTTCAAATAAAGACAATTAATAATATCATAATTATGCCTAACATAATACAACTATCCTTCATACAACCGAACACACCTCAATCCACAACCCAAATACTATTACATAAAGTTAACAATATTTAAATGCTGACATGAAGTCAATAAATCTTATGTCACATGATAAAGGAGAAAAGAAATAAAGATATTTTCTTAGTACAAGTGTATACATCCACAAACAAGTTTTTAACAAAAAAGGAGGAAATGCTCATGGCAATTACAATTCTTGTTTCTGCAACTGGTCACACAGTCATAGCTGGTATTAATGACTACCTTCTTCTATTACTCATTCTGTATTCCCTTTGTCTTCAGCAAATACCTAAGCAGCTCGTGTTTTTTTTTCCCCCCTGATGGAGTGATCCAAGCCTTCATTCCTGATTTTGTCTTGATAGTCCAGGTCAGTCACTCCAGCCAACACAGCAACTCCCTTATTAGCCTGTTGATTTAAAGGTAAGAGAAGCCCAAAGTGTACAGGTCATAATGTTAACTTTCAGTTTAATGAAATCATTTTTGTGTTTCTTGGTGGCAATATTCCTTGCTCTGGAACGAAGAGCTCTAGGCCAGCAGAATATAAGGTCACAAGAACAGGATGCAAAAATATTGCTAGTGAATCACTGGGGGTGATGCAAAATGGTGCCACTTCCACTTCCACCCCTTGAATCCTGGACCAGTGAATCCTCATTATGAGAGAAATAGTATCATATATTGGACGCTGATTCAGAGTATATTTGGTCTTCTGGAGAACTTTACCCCAGCCCTGGAAAGTATTGTCACCTATTTGGTGTTGAGACCATTCCACAATTCTATCAACCCAGCTGCTTCAGGATGATAAGGAACACTTAGGGACAGAAGAAGGGTCATTATCCATATTAGATACCTGACAAAAATAAGACAAGTGGATCCTATTCCACAGCTCTAAGGATGCTATATCAGCTTTACCTTCAAACTGTTTGGGTATCAGCCAGAGTGGGAGACCAAACTCTGGAGAGCTCACACTCCTTCATAACATTTCTTCAGTATTTAGTGTTTGTCTTATATGATAAGCAAAATGAAGGCATATTTACTTGAAACCACATTAAAATTATACTGTAGGCTAGTGAAAGGGATAGGGGGACTCCCAACTTAAGAATACTACTTATCCATTCTGTTACTGTTGTCAAATAACTTCCCCAATCCACTTGCCTTGAAAAAAAAATTGTTATGATGATCAATCTTAAATTGCAGCTTGACTGGCCATGTGGAGCCTAGATTAAACATTATTTCTGAGTATGTCTTTGAAGTTGTTTCTGGATGAGATTAGCATTTTAATCAGTGACTCAGTAAGAAAGCCTGCCTTCCCCAGTGTGGGCAGTCATCAGTTCAGACCCCTGTTGAGGGTCTGAATAGAACAAAAAAAGGTGAGAAAGAAAATTGCCTCACTGTTTGAGCTGGGTCATTTCATGTCATCTTCTCCTATACTATGGGGTCCTCTGGTTCTCAGGCCTTCTTACTTGCACTGAATTACACCACTACCTCTCCTGGGACTCCAGCTTACAGAAAGCAGATCATAGGATTTCTCAGGCTCTTTAATCATGTGAGCCAATTCTTCTAAATCAACCTTTCTCAGTGGATATAGATATAGATAGATAATATAGATATAGATATATACTATTGGTTCTATTTATCTGCAGAACCCTTACTAATACAGCTAGAGAATTCAAAAGAATTAATAGATTTACCTTCATTTTTCATATGCCAGAATTCCCTCTCTATTTCTTTTCATCTGACCCTTTCATGTATTGCTAGTCTCTATGTATAGTTTCCTATAAACAGCACACCTGAATAAGCTTTAAGGTCATCATCTATGTTATTTGTATTGTTAGTGGAAGCAAATCCATATGGGTCTGCAGCCACCTCAATTCTTGCCTCTTCAGAAGAAAGAATTTGACTGAGAGGCATAAGGCAGAAGGAAAGGCCAAGGCAAGTTTTAGAGCATGAATAAAAATTTATTAAAAAACTTTAGAGCAGGAACAAAAGGAAGGAAAATACACTTGGAAGAGGGCCAAGTAGATGACTAGAGAGACAAGCACACAGTCTGATCTTTGACTTAGGGTTTTGTATGTTGGCATACTCCTGGGGTCTTGTGTCCCTTCTCCCTTGATTCTCCCCTTGGGGTGGGCTGTTCACATGCACAATGGTCTGCCAGCACATGGGAGGTGAGCATGTGCAGTGTGTTTACTGGAGTTGTATGCATGCTCCTTTGAGGCATTATTCCTTTACCCTTTACCTGCAGAATGCCCCTAGAAAGTCATATACCAGTTAAAAGTTAAACTCTGCCATTTTGCCTCTTACTGAGAATGTTTGAGCCGACTGATCCATTTCCTGAGGGCTTAATGAGAAGCTGCTGATCACCAGTTTCAGATGTTTCTGTTTATTGGGAGACTGCCTTTCCCTGGTGCTGGCTGTGACCAATTATTATTTGAGAGAGACAGTCAACAACTGCCTGCTCATCACCTGACAGTTGCCTGACATTCCTGCTTCTCCTGCCCTGCTCATGTCTGACTAGCTACCTACTGTAACAGTATCACATATTTCATGAAAACTATATTCTATTCTTTAAAATGCTGTTTTGATGGAAATGCAACCTATTTTGATTCTTGATGAAAACTCTAAATGTACTTTAGAGAGTTTTTTTCTCTACGTTTCCCAGTCATCTACCAAATAATGACACGCTTCATCATGATGGGCCACTCATCTCAATGGATGCACTAATGTTGTAAATAAAAATACCAAATTAAACTGTTTGTAATTTTTATTCTCATAGCTAATTAGTAACTAAACTAATGAAAAGTGTCTGAATACATATATACTTCTATATTTCGTGTTTGCTTTTTCTTTTAATTCAGTAAAATCTAGGAGGTCAATTAATAATTAAGGCAACTACTAAGCATACAGTTCATCAAAAAGAATCAAACTCTAAAATATTTAAAGAGATTTACTCTGAGCCAAATATGGGGACCCTGATCCATGACATAGCACCAGGAGGTCCTGAGAACATGTGCCCAAGGTGGTCAGGCTACAGCTTGCTTTTTACATTTTAGGGAGACATAAGACAATAAGACATCAATCAATATTGAATAGTTTGGTCCAGAAAGGTCAAGGGAGCAGCGGCTTCCGAGTCATAGACGAATTCAAACATTTTGATTGGCAATTGTTTGAAAGGGCTAAGTTATTATCTAAAGACCTGAAGTCAATAGAAATGAAAGTCTGGGTTAAGATCAGGGGTTGTGGAGATGAAGGTTCTTATTATGCAGATGACACCTCCAGGTAGCAGGCTTCAGAGAGAATAGACTGTAAATGTTTCCTATCAGTCTTAATAAAGATCCCAAACTCTTAGTTAATTCTCTCCTGGATCAAGGAAAAGACCTAGAAAAAGAGAAGTGAATTCTCTATAGAATGGAGATATTATCCTTAAGACTCAGCTTTGCAAGACTATCTCAAAATGTGTCAAATAAATATATTTTGGGGTAAAATACTTTTGATTTCTATCAGGGGCTGTCTTTTGACGGTATATTAGAGTCAGTTTGGAATTCAATATTTTATTCTTACAAAGACTCTGTTTTGTCAGTCTTCAGATCTCTGTTTTAATGTAATGCTGGTCAGTTGTGCCTGAATTCCAAAGGGAGGAGGATATAATGGAGAATGTCAAACCCCCTTTCCCACCCTACCTTTCCCAACATGACCGGACCTAGTTTTTCAGGTAATTTGGGAATGACCCCTGAGAGGAATGGTCTATTCAGATCATTGGGGGTATTAGAAATTTATTTTTCATGTATAACACTAAAAAAAAATTCATCCTTATTATGGTATCAAATAAATCATTATTAAAATAAACTTGAGTAACCAACTTTATACTAAAACTAGCAAAAATTATACTTATAATATTTGTTGAACAAAGTTTCAGTAAAATTGAAAAGTAGATAGTACTACTGATATTTTAAATTTGCATTAACTTTTCTAAAAGCAACAAGGTACTATGAAGCAAAAGACTTCCCCCATGGAATTTATTGTATGATTATAACTCGATGAAATGCAAAAATATTTAGTGCCTAGATATGTTCATCAATTCAGTCAGTATGGGCCTGAAAATAAAAAAATAAAAATAAAATAAAATAAAGATATGTTCATCAATGTATTATCTATTATTAGAAGAAAAATGATTTGAATAAACTATAGTGCAGAATATCAAGTGGTATAATGCAGCTGATCACTATACAGTCATTAAATGTCTATTATTAAAACTAAAAGTATCATTTGGGAAAAATCAAATTTGAAATGTGATAGAACATTATAATAGAATGTAGTTATACAATTATTACATTTATAGAAGCTTGCCATGAGTCAGACGTTGTTCTGAGCACTTTATATGGATTATCACAATTTTCACAACATGTTATGAGGACAATAATATTTGTTACTATTTATCAGATGCTTACAGCTGTTACTATTGTGAACTGAACTAAGTTAGTTTCACCTTCACAGCTGTTGGGTTCTTTCTGGTAGAAACTCTGGGCTTATAATGACTATATCTCTCCATTCTGAGAGTCTTACTATAAAGAGTTATGTTTTGATTATATATAAATCTCAGACTGAATTTTGTTGCACATGGAAACATTTGTCAGCAAGAAGATTTATGCACATACACAAATGTATAAATGCAAAATTCCTACATCCTTTACTTGTATAATATGTGAGGCACCACTTCTCTGTCCTACAGAACATTGAAAAATCTCTTGAAAGGTTTCTTTTGGGCAGATGCAAAATACTACAATGGTAAGTTTGACAAATTATCTAGTCCAATCAGGGAAGAATCATCTCTTAGGTATAGGAACACAAGCCCAAATTAGAGCCCCAAACTGAGTTTCACTCTGAGGGTACAGTCAGCTAAGGCCTCTAGATAATTACTCGAATAAAGGAAACAGTCCACAAACCTTGATTACCAGATACTTCCCTGAGGAAAACTTAATTCTAATATCACTGAGCAGTTAAAAATAGCAAAGTAATGACCACATAGTTCTATTCAAAGCATTTTTACTATGCCATCTTGGAGAAAGTATAACTCTAGGTAGCTTGAAATATTAACTCGCTGCCCAGAGAGCAGATTGGAAGTAACATACATGTATATATTGCACAGCTTATTTAAAAAGTTTTAAAAAATTGGAGAAAGCATATCAGTAACATCATTTTAATTTACAGTTACTATTCTGCACATCAGTGTATAAGAAAGGATCATACAATTGAATCCTTGACTGTTGCAGCAAGAGAAATTGTACTTATATAAAGTAATAGAATCAATTATTTCTGCACAGTTTAAGGTCCTGATAAATTCCCGCTTAAAGTTTTTTGTTTTTATGACTGTAACTCTGAAGAATTTCAGACAAGGCACTCCAGACAGCTTCTAAAGGAATTTTCAGATAAAACTCCTAAATTTCAGCTCTACATAAAGTTGTATACTCTCTGATATGACCCAAAATAAGTAAAACAATATACATACCTGATGAGCTTTTGTAAACAAAAAGATTAACATGTATTCATAGTGAATTAAAGTTTCAATATATAAAACAGCCATTTCAAAGAAAAGTGAAGTAACAATCAAAAGATTAATGGGTGGCAGGGAATTAGGATAAGCTTTAGAAGAAAGAAACCACGATAAACAATTTCTTAGCTATTTGCCTTTGCCATAGTCTCATACCAGTTTCACCAATTGATGAGTGAGAAAGCAAGTTGTTTCTATTCCCTCGTGAGGAGCATATATAAAATAAGTGTTTGCACTGACTGTGGTTTTACCGTGTGTTTGAGTTATATAGTAATTTTAAACAACATAAGGTTAAACAATGTCTTCTGTATTTGAAGATATAGAGGTCTAAATTGCTCTCCACCCATGTGTCAGCATCTGGTGCCCACAGTGACCAAACAACACTACACTCGTTGAAAACTGTTGTCATATTTACTTCTTTTCATTTTGGCTTTTCCTTTCATTACAAGACTCAACAAATAAAAGAACAGTGAGACTGAACTGGTTCATTGAAAAAGTGCATCTCAGTCACCTGGGAGACTCCTAAAAGCTGTACATCTTCTCCTTTCCACTCCTCCTTCCTGAGATTCAGATACCTGACTTCACCCTCAAGAAGAGTAGGCTAGAGGGAAATATAGTGAAAATCTGAGTTGTCTGTATGAAGAACTGTAGATTAAACAAGCCTCTAAGTCTTGCTCCCACACTCATCCATTATTATTCTAATATGAGACTAAATTTCTATAATTTAGTTATGGAGAAAAGATTTTTTTTTCCCTGAAAACATTTTCCCTTTCTCTCATTTATAGGAAAATAATAATATGATTATTAAAGTTAAATAGCTCTCTGCTATGAAAGATAGAAAAATCTTAATGTCCCAGAGGTTCTTGCTTCTTTTAAATAAGCCTGTGGTTGGTTTCTTTTTTAAATATTAATGGATGTTACCTGCTGGGTGACACAGTGTAGTGTTATAAGCCAGAGACAAGGTTCAGAATACTAGCTCTCACACTTACTAGCATGGGGCCATTGGAGGATCTACTTTTCTATTTTTTGCCTTGGTTATCTCGTTTGTAAATTGAGATAATGATCCCTACCTCATAACGATGTTATTAGGCTTAAATGAGAAAAACTCGTGGAAATTGTTCATCACATAGTAACTGTTTTTTTATAAAAGTTCTAAGACTTTTATTTGATTAAACATATGTTATGTATGTAGTAAAATAGGTTTATTTTTCTGTGCTAAATGGTGTTAAAAATAAACATAGGTTATTTAATAACATAATTGTTGCATCTAATTACAGCTTTGTCAGTGACATTAAGGCCAGACTGATTATTTCAACTCATATTGATTACAAAGCATGCAGAAATTCCATGTTAATATTAAACACTTGGTAGTAAAATGTGAAACAATGAATTACTCATTTTAATTAATCAAAATTAATTTTAGTAAGGAGTATCATACATTAAAAATGTTAATAAAATCAATAATTATGTATGTATGGAGATTAATTACTGTATCTAAATTTTTAGATAATAGCTAATTTAATAATCAACTTTCTAAATGTATCTAAAAATCAATAAAAAGTAAAGGTCACAGAAAACTTCTATTCTTGGCTCTGCATTTTTTCTTGTTAATAGTTGTTCCTTTAGTTGGTGCAATTGCAAAGTACATATATGAGTATATAAAGAATAATTTCATTTATTTTATAAAATTAAATGGAAAACACATCTATTCTCCTTGAATTCCACTGCAGAAAATATATGAGTAACATGGACTAAAACTTCTTGGGTCTTTGTTTCTCATTAGCATTCCTTTTAACACAGTCCCATAATTTATAGAGTCTTGCTCATCAATTCCAGAAAATGTGAAGGCTTGCCCCTTTCAAATAGAATTAATATTTATGAGTGCATTTGTTTTGAATTTATACCTCATTTTCTGTAAGTCAAAACTATTTGAAGTAGCTTACAAAGCAGAAATAATGCAAGATAGGAATGACAGGAACAAAAATCTAATGGAAAGCATGAAAAGCGATGCTGCCCGACCCCTTCCCTGGGACAGGCTATGATCACAATATTCAGCACTAAGAATCTACCTCGCGATTTCCTGGCAGTTAAAGAAAAAATAGGTAAAACTTTAGTATACTGTCTAATATCCTTAAAAAAATGGTTTGACTAAAGACGTATAATTCGTAAAAATAAAAATCAGGTCAGTGTAGGAATGGAGATATATTGAACCCTAATGAGATTCAATCTTCTAACTCATATATTAGGTCATCTGAAATTCCAAGCTCATAACTTCCTATCATTATTCTATTGCTTTAGTGAAGGGGACGTATAACAATTATTTATTTAACATGAATCTTTTTAGAAACTTAGTGCCATTATATATAATTGTGTGGGTGTGTATTGCACAACACTACGGGCACTATTTGTCTTTTAGTCATGTAACATATATATATAGATAGATAACAAGTGTAGTCTTGTTATCTTGTTAGATAACAAGTATAGTCACTACATATAGATATATATATCTATATGTAGTATCTATATGACTACATAGTGACTATATATATATATATATACCTATACTACATATGGATATATATATGTAGTGACTACACTTGTTGTCTATCTATCTATATATATATGTTACATGACTAAAAGATAAATAGTGCATATATCTATATGTAGTGACTACACTTGTTAGTTAGGATTGTGATTCCTCTTGTTAGTTTAGGATTGTGATTATGAAATAGTTGATTTTAAAGATGAGGAATGGATAAAGACACAGATGAAACAGAAATGGCATGAGCTTGATAACTATTGAAGGCGATGGGTATTGTATTGACTTTGTATATATTTAAAATTTCTGAAAAAAATAAAAACGTTAAGAAAAAAAAGTACTGGCCCTAGAATGAGACAGAATGAATACTACTTCCTTGGTTTGTCAGTGACTAGTTTGTGATCTTGGATACATTTCAATCTGTATAACTCTCAATTTCTGTGCTTATAAAATAAAGATAATATTCCTTTATAAAGCACTGCTATAAGGACAAGATGGATAATGTATTTCACTACCTAAATATTGTTCGGAACCACCATTCTCCAATATCGTGTTATTGTATGAAATATAAAAGGTTTCCTCTCTCAAAACATACTCTTGCTGTCAGGAATATACACACACACATACACACACACATATTAGATAGATTGATAGATAGATAGATCACTATGTATCAAAATCAATACAATGTCCATCACCTTGAACAGTTACCAACCCTCATGCCATTCCTGTTTTAATTGTGTCTTTATCCATTCCTCATCTTCAAAACCAACTATTTTATAATCAAAAGCCTAAACTAACAAGAGGACTATGGAGTGATTATCAGTAATTTATGCAGTAGTATGAATAAAGATTTAAGATTATATTTAAATTACACCTGGGACACTGAATGCAGAAACTGAAGAGTGGGGAACATCAGCAATGTTGTTGATATTGATTGTGTTTTGCTATATATGTAGCATAACATTTCTACCAAGAAGGCAGGGCTCTTTCAGTAAAAATCATATTTTAAATATATTATATTCTCAGTAGAGCTCATGTGAAAATTAATGTCACATTTATTTATACAACATGGTTATTTATTATTAACTTACATAACTGGATCTCCCACAGGGCTGCTGATCAATATAATATACATGGCCTCAGTAAATATCAATTTTCTTAATACAAGGATATGTTAATGGACAACATAATTTCAAATGCCATTTTCTGGGTAGCAAGCAATGTCCAATGTTTATTTTGAATGTGCCTGCACTTTTAGATCTTCATCTGTACTTTGCTATTTTCATCTTCAATAAGCCGAGTATTGAACAATGGAGGCCTCAATTTGCCAGAATGCTTTTGTAAGCACAAAGTATATACTTAAATGCCAAGAATTATGTGCTAATAAGTTAACAAGCATAATCTAGCTTGTCCACATCTGGAAATTCTAAATCTCATTATTTGTGATTTGGAACAGAATATACAATGCATGGAATTTCAAGAGTTGCATGTTTTCTCTCATAATCCATTGTTTTTTTCAGTTGTTTTTGCATTGTGCAGAAACTCAGAATTCTAGAACTAATCACATTTTTAAAATAAATATGATTAGTGTGAAGCAGGTTCACTGTGCATTGGTTACCAACTTGTCAGAGTTGGGTGACAGAGAACTACTCCCAGGCAATAAAATACATTGGGTATATTTATTATTTACAGACAGGCAGCAAAGACCAAAAAAAGCCTAGAGTCCACTGTGAATTGGTCCCTCAAGGCTCAAGAAAGGTGCCTAAGGTAGAAGTCTCAACTGCGTGTAGGTCTACTGCACCACAGCTGGAGGGACGCTGTAAAGCAGCCCACCCTGGTTGTAAACCTTAGAGGCCATGTGAACCAATGGGCTAAAGCTTCAAAGGACATTCTGCTTCATGGCAGAGAGAAACAAAGCTTGTGCTGACCAGATCAGTTCATTTTTTAACCTAAGATGTTATATCCACTAGGAGGTACAGGGAGATGACCTGAGCTATTTCTGACACTTTATCCCTAGTTTAGAATATCTAATTCTTAACACATTTTATAGTTGTTCTTGAGAACTACTAGTGGGAAAGGGGAGTGCACTGTCCTGCAATTAGTAATCCCACTGAAATATTGATAGTTATATAATATAGCATAGCACACACATAAACTCATGCACAAGCATTTACTAGGACTTCCTTGTGATGCATTTAAACTTCATAATAAACCTAGAATCTTATTATTGTAATCATCTCTTTATTATTGATGAGGAAACAAAGACTAACAAGCATATAGTTTATTTATGGTTGTATTAGTTTGTTTCCATGCTGCTAACACAGATATACCCAAGACCAGGTAATTTATAAAGAAAAGAGGTTTAATGGACACATAGTTCCACATGGCTGGGAAGGCCTCACAATCACAGCAATAGGTGAAGAAAAAGCAAAGGCACTTCTACATGGCAGCAGGCAAGAGAGCATAAGCAGGGGAACTGAAACTTTATGCACATTGAGCAGCAACTCCCCATTGCTTACTCCTCCCAGCCCCTGGCAGCCATTATTCTACTTTTTACTTATATGAGTTTGTTTACTTTAGATACCTTATATAAGTGATATAATTTAGTGTTTGTCTTTCTGTGTCTGTTTGTCCTTCAGTGTCTGGCTTATTTTATTTAGCATAATGGCCTCAAACTTTATCCATGTAAGAATGGCTGCTATGGACTAAATGTTTTCCCCCACATTCATGTATGGAAACTTTATCACTAATGTGATAGCATTAAGAGTTGGGAACTTTAAGAGGTAATTAAGTCACTATAGATGGAATTACATCCTTATAAAAGGGCTTGCAGGATTGGATTTGAGGTCTTCTGATCATCTACCATGTGAGGACACAGCAAAAAGGCACCCATCAGACACACAATCTGCTAGTACCTTGATCTTGAACTTCTCAGCCTTTAGGACTGTGAGAAATAAATTTATATGCTTTATAAATTACCCAGTCTGTGGTATTCTGTTATAGAAAGAAATTGACTAAGGGAGAAACTGGTACTGAGGAGTGTGGTGCTGCTATAACAAGTATATCAAGATGTGAAAAAGGCTTCGGATCTGGGAAATGGGTAGAGACTGGAACAATTCTGAAGTGCATGCTTGAGAAAGCACAGATTGCTAAGAACAGACTATGCAGGGCAATTCCTGTGAGGGTTCAGAATAAGAGATGAGTGGTAGGGAAACTCTCAGTCTTGGAGATTATATAAAGGATCATGAATAGAATGCTGATAGAAATATGGGCAGAGAAGACTATTCTGATGAAGTCTACAAATTCCACTTCTGGACATTTACCTCCCACAGTAGAAATCAGTAGGTGAAAAAGCTGTTCATTCTCCCATGTTCACTGCAGCATTATTCACAATAGCTAAATTGTGGAAACAATCTTAATTTTCATGGAGGGATGAACAAATAAAGAAAATATATGCATACATTACATACAGTGAAACAGTATTCAATCGTAAAAGAGGAAGGAAATCTTTTCATATGTAATAACTGCCCTTCTTAATCTGGGCTGTTCCTACACCTGTTACCTCACACCGTTTCCTCTTCCCACACTCTGTTCTAAGCAATATGGTTTTACTTTTCAGTTACTTAAATAAGCATTACTAGTAAAACAGAGTATTTGCACATGTAGTCTCTACTGCCTGGAACACTATGTTTCATCTGTCTTTCTCTTACTCTCTTCTGATAATAGTCAGTCATTCATTATTCAAGTCAAATTTTAAATGCCATTTTCTCTGAAAGGCTCTCTTTACTATTTCAGTATAAACTTAGTGTCTTTTTGTCTCTCATACTTTTTGGCAAAGGTCTATACATTTTGTTTAGTTTTTGAATAGCTGTGTGTGTATCTCTGTGTTCAAAGATAAACGTCACATACTATGTTTACTTGTTGTAAACTTGTGTTATTTTATATCAACTTCCATAAAATTTAAATTTTCTTTCTATCATGATATCCTACCACTTCATTGTCTTTGCACAAAACAAAAAAGATAAAATATATTCAGTCCCTACTATACGCCACAGACACTGCCAATATAATAATCCTTCAAAATGAAATCTATGTAATCTTTGACATAATTTATGTCATATTTATAGTTTCTGTGGGATCTATTCTAAGCTTAATATGAAGCTTCCTGTTAGTCCTACTAAGCTTCTACCTGCCAGATATTCTGTGTTACACAATAGTTAAAATTGGTACATGAGCGACCATGGAGTAGGGTGATAAGTTGATCTGGAAAACTACTCACAGTTTTTTCCTAAAGCAAATATATTTAATAATAGACCATCACAAAGGTTTATGCTTTCTTTTTCAAAGGGGAAAATAAGATGATGTAGCTATACATATATAGATTTTGGAAGTATGTGTGGAAATGGGAGAAAAAAATCAAGCCTTGTGCTTCTGCGAAATGTGACAAGGCTTCATTGCCCAAGTCTCCAGGCTGAATTTGATGTTATCCCATCGGTATTCACCTTAGCCTGCATGGGTAGTAAGAATTTGTCTCATTATTTATACACACTTTCTACTTTTCAACAATTTCCACAGACCTTGCACTTTAATTTCTTCTTGGTCATGTTCTACTCCTTCACTTTTATTGCAGAATGTCCCAACTCTTTCTAAGCTGCTAATTCAGTCTCAGGCTCCATCTGTGAATGGCAAAGGTCTTTTTTTGAGTGTCTTTCACTAATTTACTGTTATGAAGCTGTCAGTATACAGTTTTGGCTGTGTAATTTCAGGTAAAATGTATTTTTGGATGAGTCAAAGTTGGGGACTTAAAACTGCAGAATGGGAGTGGATATTTATGCAACTGATAAACAGTCACACAGACTCATGGACATGTTCCTCCCCACAGACCAGCCTTTCTAACTATTGAACATCTTTTTTGTCTTAGCCAGTCAGGTTACATTTTGCACTAACACTATAGGTAATGTGGTATTCAAATGTCTAAGTGTGTCATTTGAAGAGAACATGCACTTATTAGTAACTCTACCCAACAAAGCACAGCCATCACTATTCTCTGTGGTTCTGTTTACACACTAAATTCTATAAAACTGAATTTCCAAAATAAAGAAAAGGCAAACATGATCCTTGGTTGAACGTTTTCCTCTCTTTCCTTTTGAAACAGAAATTTAGAAACTATCTTTCTAAATCCAAGATCTAATAGGGAAGCTTAAGATCTTTCATAATGAGTGTAGCTATTTGATAAATGACGCACTTGCCCATAATATATTTATTTTCTTTCCTTTCTTTTACTTTTTTCTTTATCTTGTTTCTTTGCTTATCTCTGATGCCTATTTTATCAGATCTCTAAAGGATTGATTGGGTTTTCAAACTGGAGAAGATTAGATTCTAATTTTTGCTGTGCCACAGTGAACTTTGTGAAGTTGGACAAAGTGTATGAACTTTATGCTTCAGCTCCCTAATGGCTTAATATGCAGTGTAACCAAGAGGATTGGTTAGGATAATATATGTAGCCCACCTACCACAATGTGCCAATGCACAAATAACAGCGTCTGCACAACTTACAGTAAAATTCTTTATATGAGAATTTATCTGTGGGGGAAAAGACTCTGACAAACATGATGCTGTGCCATGACCACAGTTGAGTGGATAACTCATGAACAAATAGTCTAAGTATCTGTGATGGTTAATATTAAATGTCAACTTAATTGGATTGAAGGATGCAATGTATTGTTTCTGGATGTGTCTTTGAGGGTGCTGCCCGAGGAAATTAACATTTGAGTCAGTGGACTGAGAGAGGAAGACTCACCCTCAGTGTGGGTAGGCACCGTCCAATCAGCAGCCAAGCATGGCTAGAAAAAGCAGGCAGAAAAAGGTGGAAGAAGCTGATTCGCTGAGTCTTTTGGCCTTCATCTTTCTCTTGTGCTGGATGCTGTCTGCCCTTGAACATCAGATTCCAGGTTCTTGGGCTTTTGGACTCTTGGACTTACTTACATTCTTGGTTTGCCAGGGACTCTTGGGCCTTCAGCCACAGACTAAAGCCTGCAACTCTTGGCTTCCCTACTTTTGAGGTTTTTGGACTTGGATTGAGCCAGTACTGGCTTCCTTGCTCCTCAGCTTGCAGACCACTTATCGTGCAACTTCACCTTGAGATCTTGTGAATCAATTCTTAATAAACTCCCTTTCATATATATGTATATCCTATTAATTTTGTCCCTCACCAGAACCCTAATAAAGCATCCTAATAATCTGAAACACATCTATAGAAAAACCTGAGGTGATTCCAACTTTGGTGTTCCAATTGAGAAGCAGGATCTGTTTTATGGGCGTGAGACCTGTAGAGTAACAGAGTCCCACAGGCAAAAGGATTCTGTGCTTAGTCTAATATTTTGCTGTTACTACCTTAAAATTCTTATTTTGACTTTGAACTTGTATTTTTAAGTGAAATCTTATGGGAGTATATATCACTGAACAGTGGAGATACATGCAGCAGGTTTACCTTTTTCCTGACACCGCATTGGCATATAGTATTTTCAAAGTTCCATGGGACTGGAAAGTGGTAATATTAATAGTTAGATTGGGCAGCAGATTTAAGTCAAGACTTTCTCAAGAAATTTTCTCTAGCTATAAGCTATATGATATCCTGTCTGTTTCCACACAAATTATCTGTACAAAATGTCATTTCTAATCCCCATGACTTTAGACCATGGATAGATCACTCTCAAGCCATTCTAAGCCTTATTCACAAGTCCTCTGTCTTCTTCTTCACCAGTTTAAGCAGTTTTAACTTAAAATTATCAGAAACATCTCTGAAATTTCATTTCCTTTGCCTTAAAATATATTGTTTATTGATAATTTTATTAAACTTTAAGAATCCGTTTTTTCATTTTAATGAATTAACTTTATTTATAAGAGCCTACTTGTCTCCACCAGAAATTTTAAATAGTCATCTGTGATCATTTGTGAAGAGGGTTACAGTAAGTTTCCTTCTTATATTCATACTCTTGGCTAGTTTCCTTAAGTATTGATTCTAGAATCAACTATGTTACTTGTTTTGGCTACGAAATATTAGAAAATATGACAGACTTGAAAAATGTTTGCCAATGGGAGCAAACTCTTGTTATTTATAGGAATCCTATAATCATCCTGAAGTGACCAAGCTCAAACTAGCCTGCAGGATGGTGAGTGACACATGGCTAACTTACCTCTAACTGCAGACTACCAGACATGTGAATGGAGTAACATGTGAATGGATCCCAAGGGCATGAGTAACCCTATCAACATATGCATTGCAGATGAACTATCTTAGCTAAGCCAAACCCAAATAGCTGTCACACAGAGTAACACAAAAATAAGTTGTTATGTGTGTGTATTTTTCAGTCATTATGTGTGGTTTTGGGTGGTTTGTACTCAGCAAAAACTAACTACCAAAAATACACAGCAAAAAGAAACCAATACATTGACACTTGGTTCTTAAAGCTTCTTGTGTAATCTATTGTGTCTTCACTTGCATGGAATCAAAAGCTGTTTTTCTAGTGTTGATGGTAGAAATAATGGTAAACAGCAGTAGTAATAATGAAAACACACTGGAAAATGAATACTTGTAATTTAAATAACAAGTAAATATTGTATTTATGAAATTGAGCAGTAATATGGTATTTATAAAATGGAATAGAACAACAAATAGACTGAGAAAACGTGGAAAATACAAAAACACTAAGGTTTGATTCTTACTGGGCTTCACTTTATTAGGGATTAGTGATAAGGAAAACACTATATTTTTCAGGTCTATAAAACATAATCGGTAGGTTTTTGTACTGATATATCTTTACTCATATGGGACAAGATGGAATTTGGAAAAGATGAATATTCATTGAATCTTACAATGGGTCAGTCACTAAACCAGGAAATTTGCATATGTCCTTGAAACAAATGTATAATAATATTTTCATTTTTATTTATTGTTTATTTTTGAGATGGAGTCTCACTCTGTTGTGCAGGCTGGAGTGTAATGGAGTGATCTCAGCTCACTGCAATCTCCACCTCCCAGGTTCAAGCGACTCTTCAGCCTCAGTCTCCCAAGTAGCTGGGATTACAGGTGTGTGCCTCTATGCCTGGCTAATTTTTGTATTTTTAAGTAGAGACGGGGTTTCACCATATTGGTCAGGCTGGTCTCAAACATCTTACATTGTGATCCGCCCACCTTAGCCTCCCAAAGTATTGGGATTACAGGCGTGAGCCACTGTGCCAGGCTATTTTTTTAATCCTCATTTCAGATATTTGGAAATCATGACTTAGCATTATATATACAATGCTGTTCTGCTGATATTCTATGCTTCAGGCAATGAAAGAATTAGAAACTTAAAATGTATAACATTCTTTTTGGAAACTCCCTATTCCAAAATGAAAGCAGTAGTAATCACAATGTTAACTTATTCCCAATTTAGACATAAAGGTCATTATAAAGATAGCTCATTTAATTCATCACCAGGAGGAAAAAACTCACACATTCAGACATC
Organism: Cheracebus regulus; assembly: GCA_963574635.1. Lineage (NCBI taxonomy): Eukaryota > Metazoa > Chordata > Mammalia > Primates > Pitheciidae > Cheracebus > Cheracebus regulus. The sequence goes on from CAUYQU010099535.1 coordinate 82,947, forward strand.
ATAATGCATGATTAATAGCTCAAGATAGGAAGTAAGAACATCTTGAATGTGAACCTGCTTCTGACATTTCTTAACTGTATGACCTTGGATAAATTAGTTAATCTATGTTAGTCCTGTTATTAATCAGTAAAACAGAGATCATGATAGTTTATGCCCTACAGGTTTGTTATGATTACTAAATGAAAGAATGCAGAGAGTTTCTCTCAGTGCCCTGCAAACATTACATATCTAATTAATGTCAACTCTTGTCATTTTAAACATGACTTCCAAGAGGTTCATAATTTAATATAATGCCCAACAGAAATAATTATCTCAGCAAGGACTTATGAACATACTCCATATAACTTGTATGCTGTTCTATTTTACTTTTATTACAGAAGTCCTACTCAAATATCCAACGCAAACTTTATCACAAGTTATTCTAACAATGTTGAGGAGAAATTTGCATACAAATGATCAAGAATTAACATTGTAACTCTGTGTCCAGTTTAATAAGCCATATTGACCATTAACTATGACATTAATAATAGTAAAATATAAAAATAATATTTTTGAAAAATTACTATAATAAAAATGTTTGCCACCTTCATAATTCTCTGAAACATGTAAAACACCATTTATTTTTTCTAAACCCAAGGGCAATATTTTTTTAATATTTTGCCAACCCGACATTAGTGATATTTATTCTGTATTCCTAGATTCAATCCAGGCAGCTGATATATATCAAAACTTTAAATCAAAATTCATCTGTTGTTAAAAACATTAAAAAGTCTACTTTATACTCAGTATTGCCAAAAATCTCTCCTTCAACAAATTCATGTAAAACATGAAGAGGCCTCAAGTGACCTACTAGTGACAATGGAGAATAGCTTTTCATTCTTTTAAATATCAATATAGGCCTTATTTTCTATCATTAAATTAACTTCCTCTTAATAATAAAAATGCAACCTTCATTTTTCTTTAATGAAGCAACAGCATGAGAAATCTGGTCATATCATTCCCTGTGTGGTACGAACCTGCTGAAGCTAATAATGTATTGATTGAGGTAAGCAAAAATATGGAATAGGAATTAAAAACTGCCTGAGAGGCTAAATGGCATTACATTCTAGATCAGGTTTAAAGTGCATCAGTTAAGTGTTTAGTGTTGTCACTTTATTTTAAGCTGTCCCTTTAGAATGAAAATGAGAACATAGATTAATAAACGCTCTTGGGAACAATGATCCTTCTGTTCCAAACAGTACTATTCTTGCCTGATTGCCCTGACCAGAACTTCTGATACTATGCTGAACAGGAGTGATGAGAGAGGGCATCCTTGTCTTGTGCTCGTTTTCAAGGGGAATGCTTTCAGCTTTTGCCCACTCTGCCTGATGTTGGCTGTGGGTTTGTCATATGTGCCTCTTATTTTTCGAGGTATATTCCTTCAATATCTAGTTTATTGAGAGTGTCTGACATAAAGGGATACTGAATTTTATAAAAAGCCTTTACTGCATCTATTGAGATATAGGTTTTTGTCTTTAGTTTGCTGAATCGCATTTATTGAGTTGTATATTTTGAACCAACCTTGTATCCCAAGGATGAAACTTACTTGAAAATGGTGGATATGCTTTTTGATGTGCTTCCAGATTCAGTTTGCCAGTATTTTGTTGAGAATTTTTGCGTTGATGTTGATCAAGAATATTTGTCTGAAGTTTTCTTTTTTTGTATTTCTGCCAGGTTTTGGCATCAGGATGATGCTGGCTTCATATAATTAGTTAGGAAGAAGTTCCTCCTCCTCAATTTCTTGGAATATCTTTAGTAGGAATGTTATTAGCGCCTCTCTGTACATCTGGTAGAATTTAGCTGTAAATCCATTTGGTTCTGTGGTCCTGGGCTTTTTTTTCCCGCCCCCCCAGTTGGTAGGCTATTTATTATGGCCTCAATTTCAGAACTCATTACTGGTCTGTTCAGGGATTGAATTTCTTCCTGGTTCAGTCTTGGAAGGGTGTATGTGTCCAGGAATTTATCCACTTTTCTACATTTTCTAGTTTATGTGCATAGAAGTGTTCATAATATTTTCTGCTGGTTGTTTGTATTTCTGTGGGGTCAGTGGTGATATCCTTCTTATTGTTTCTGATTGTGTTTATACGAATCTTCTCTTTTTTCTGATTAGTCTAGCTAGTAGTCTAAAAAATTAGCCTAGCTAATTTTTTCAAAAAGGCAGCTCCTGGATTCATTGATCTTTTGAATTTTTTGTGTCTCTATCTCCTTCAGTTCAGCTCTGATTTTGGTTATTTCTTGACTTCTGCTAGCTTTGGGATTTGTTTGATCTTGGTTCTCTAGTTGTTTTAGTCGTGATGTATGGTTGTTAACTTGGCATCTTTCTACCTTTTTGATTTGGGCATTCAGTACTATAATTTTCCCTCTAGCACTGGCTTAGCTATGTCCCAGAGATTCTGGTACATTGTATCTTTGTTCTCTTAGTTTCAAATAACTTCTTGATTTCTGCCTTAATTTCATTATTTACCCAAAAGTCATTTAGGAACAGGCTATTCAATTTACATGTAACTGTATGGTTCTGAGTTGATGTCTTAGTCTTGATTTTGAATTCGATTGTACTGTGGTCCAAAAGACTGTTTGTTATGACTTCAGTTATTTTGCATTTGCTGAGGAGTGTTTTACTTTCAGTTATGTGATTAATTGTAGGCTAAGTGTCATGTTGCTATGAGAAGAATGTGTATTCTGTTGTTTTTGAGTGGATAGTTCTGTAGATATCCATGAGGTCCATTTGATTCACTGCTGAGTTCAGTTCCTGAATATTTTTGCTAATTTTCTGTCTCAATGATCTGTCTAATATTATCAGTAGGGTGTTAAAGTCTCCCATTATTATTGTGTGGGACTCTAGGTCTCTTTGAAGGTCTCTAAGAACTTGCTTTAAAGGGCATTCAGGTAAGAAGTGAGAAAATCAACCTATCTCTGTTTGCAGATGACATGATCCTATACCTAGACAATCCCTTGGTCAGCCCAAAAGCTTCTTAAGCTGAAAAAAAAACTTCTGCAAACTCTCAGAATACAAAATAAATGTACAAGAATCACTAACAATTCATACAACAACTGCAGTCAAGTCAGGAGCTAAATCAGGAATAAACTCCCATTCACAATTGCCAAAAAAAAAAGAATAAAATACATAGGAATATAGCTAAATAGGGAAGTGAAAGATCTCTACAAAGAACTATAAACCACTGCTCAAAGAAACCAGAGATGACACAAACAAATGGAAAAAACATTCCATGTTCATAGAGAGGAAGAATCAGTGTCATTAAAATGACCACACTGCCCAAAGCAATTTATGGATTCAATGCTATTCTCATTAAACTACCACTGACATCTTTTACAGAACTAGAAAAACTATTTTAAAATTAAGTTGAAACCCAAAAAGAGCCCAAATAGCCAAGGCAATGCTAAACAAAATTAACAAAGCTGGAGGCATTATGCTACCTGACTTCAAACAATACTGTAGGGCTACGGCAACCAAAACAGCATGGTAGCAGTACAAGAACAGATACATAGACCAATGGAATAGAACAGAGAACCCAGAAATAAGACCACATACCTACAACTATCTGATCTTTTACAAACCTAAAAAAAAAAACAAGCAATGGGGAAAGGATTCCTCCCTATTGAATAAATGGTGCTGCAACAACTGACTAGCCATAGGCAGAAGATTGAAACTGAACACGCTTCCATACACAGATACAAAAATTAACCCAAGATGGTTTAAAGACTTAAATATAAAACCCAAAACTATAAAAATCCTAGAATACAGCCTAGGCAATATCATTTAGGAAACAGGCATGGGAAAAGATTTTATGAAGATGCCAAAAGCAATGGCAATGAAAGCAAAAATTGACAAATGGGATCTAATTAAGATAAAAAGCTTAAAGAGTTTCTGTACAGACAAAGAAACTACCATGAAACTATTTGTAAACAGAGAACCTACAGAATAGAAGAAAATGTTTGCAGACTATGCAGCTGACAATGGTCTAATATCCAGCATCTATAAAGAACTTATAAACATTTGCAATAAATAAACAACCCCATTAAAAAGTGAGCAAAGGAATTGAGCAGACATTTTTAAAAAGAAGACATAGATGTGGCTAACAATCATATGAAAAATAGCTCAACATCACTAATCATTAGAATATGCAAATCAAAGCCAAAATGAAACATCATCTCACACCAGTCAGAATGGCCATTATTAAAAAGTCAAAAATATAACAGATGCTGTCAAGGTTGTCGAAAAAGAGAATGCTAACATGCTGTTGGTGGGAGTGTAAATTAGTTCAGCCATTATAGAAGACAACAGTGTGGCAATTCCTTAAAAACCTAAAGACAGAAATACCTCTTGACCCAGTGATTCCATTACTGGGTATATACGTTAAAAAACATAAATCACTCTCTTATAAAGAAACATGCACATGTATTTTCATTGCAGCCCTATTCACAATAGAAATGACATGGAATCAATCTACATGCCCATCAATCATAGACTGGATAAAGAAGATGTGGTACATATATACCATGGAATACTATTCACCCATAAAAAAGAATGAGATGTTTTTTTCAGGGACATGCATGGATGTAGAGGCCATTATCCTTAGCAAACTAACACAGGAACAGAAAGCCAAATGCCGTATGCTCTCACTTATATGCGAGAACTAAATGATGAAAACACATGGACACATAGAGAAGAACAACACACACACTGGCACCTGTCGGAGGCTGGAGGGTTGGAGAAGGGACGAGATCAGGAAAAACATTTAATGGGGCTAGGCTTAATACCTGGTTGATGAAATAAGCTGTACAACAAACCCTGCGACACAAGTTTACCTATATAACAAACATATATTTGTACCACTGGATTAAAATAAAAATAAAAAAATAGAACTACTTATGGTACAAAATGACTGCTTTGCAAAAGTCCTGTTTGTTCATTTGTCTATTGTTATTTCTGTAATCCATAGAGGAAACTTTTTCTTTTGCCTCTCTATCCCTTTTGTGCCATTTTTCCATATAATTTTATGTCTTGAACATTTTCAAAATATCCACACAAAGAGCCCTGTTTTTGTATCCATGGTTAAGAGCAACAATGCCTACTGCATGAAGATTGAAAGGGAAGTATTTTAAATGACTAGTTTTAATAAGTACTCAATAAAATATGACTAATATTATTTAATCTGGGTTTCTATCAGATCACATGGTCACTGCTTTTCAATTAAAGTTTTTTACAAACTTAGCTCCTATACTGGAAACTAATTTTAAAATTTTGTGCAAAAAGAGAGGGAAATAATATGTTCATTTTAGGGATTATTATAACAGCTTGTAATATTTTGAAATTATAAAAACATTGACAATGAAACCAAGGGTCCTAAATCATTTCCTCAAGCTCACGCATGAGCTACTATCAGAAGCAAACAGAAGACTTGTCTTTTAACTTCCAATGATTATACTATATATTTACATATCATACTTCGTGCAAAGCTTTTTTTTACACATTTTCCCTCAATTAGTGCTTAAAATTATAACCTATATGACTTTAATTTTTAAAATTCTCAACTTCTTAAACATTTTGAGACTGCCTTTCCTTTAAAATTTGCAAAAAAAAAAAAAATACATCAATATGTCCCAAACTACTTTTACCTACAATAGGAAGATCAATTAGAATAAATCCAAAAGCTTAATAAAAACAGGACATTGAAGGAAGAATTTTTATGAGATTCCTTTTAAATGTTCACATAACTCTTTGTGAAGTCATAAACTTTCCTTGTATTTTAAATTACATTATTTGAATTATAATTTGTCTTCAATATTTTATTGTATAAAAAAACCACACACACACACACACACACACACACACACACACAGACATGCACATACACACATACACACACAGGTTTGGGTTTGAAGAGCGATGAACTAAAAGTAAATTTCCTGGGTACTTCTTTTTGTTTTACAAAAGTAAACAATAAATTCTTCCAAACTGACTTAAACAAAATAAGGTTTGCAGCAACTTCCTTAGCAAAGCTCGTTTCAGCTAAAAAATACAGATCCACGTACATTCAAGATAGGAATGAATTCTAAGTTCAGACAGTCCATTCTTTAGCTCTTGAAAATTTGTTGCTTTATTTTGCCTTTAAACATATTTTTCATCTGCTTTCAATGAGGTAACATGAACATAAACAGACAAAAAGGACCATCATAGAACACAACTGGCAGTACAAAAGTCTGTTTTCCCCAAGTTTGCTCTGTGAAGTATATATCTATGGTCAGTTAACTACACATTAGCCACTAAATTGAGATAGTGCCCTGAAAAGATGCCCAGTTGTCTTTGTGAATAAGAGATTATTTTTTATGCAAGAAATCAAAGACAGCTGGATAAAAATACTTGCTAAGCCAAAAAAATGTTTAATTTTGGCACATTATTTTGAAAGAGACAAATGATTAGATGACTTTCAGATTGAAAATTTATTAGAATGTTAATTTATCTTTTAATGTATTCAAGTTACCTAGAATGGTATTTGACCTATATAGATACTTATTTCGTTATTACAAAATGAAAAATGTCCTCGTGTTTAATTGCAAGCTAAAACACACATGCAAATAAACAAAAATATTAAAAGCTGAAAAAGTTTACTTGCAGAAAGTTGTAAAGTTAATTTTTTTAGGTCTCAAAATATGCAACCAAAAGAATATACCCGTCTTTAAACATTGTCATATATAAACTCTTTGGTCTGGGAAAAGTGCCGAACAAGGCTTATGACAAAAAGAAAGTTAAACCAAAAAAACAAAACAAAACAAAAAAAAACCTTTGCTTCCAGAGAAAACATCCTACAACTTTGGTAGTTGTTAGTGGTAGTTATTATAAATCTAGGTGAGGTTATTTTACACATAAAAGCCAATGAAAAAAATGCTTATTAGTGTACCGGTGACAATCTTCTTACAAAGACAAGTAATACAAATATATTTAAAAATCATCTAAAAAAAAGTTTAGAATGTATTTTGAAAAAAGAAAGCATAAAAATGTAAACAATTTATAGATTAGAAATTTTTCAGTCTTGGAGCTCCCTGGGAGATCACTCAGATTAATCACTTTTCTTCAAATTTGAAAATTTGGAATGTTGTCTGTGCCACACCCTGAAAGATCACAGGCTTTTATCCAAACACTATACTTGAAGGGGGAAAAAAAACAATATTTTCAGGAGAATCAGCTCCTGTACTTTTGGAATGCACTTTATTTATTAGAATCAGCCTAAATTTAGAGAAGGCAAACCTCCAACAAGCAATTTTCAGGCATCATTTCATTACCACATACAAGAACATAATTTCCACATGAGAATATTGAGATTAATTAAATGACTTTTAAAGTTTATTTCTTCTGTGATTGTAAATTTTCCTCATGGGTATGGTAACAAAATCATGTAGAAAAATAAAATTCAACAGTCTCACACTTCCAGTGGGACATCATTTCTTCAAAAAAGCTCAGACCTTTAAACTAAACCTTATGTAAATCTCTTGGTTTCTGGGATAAATGCCAAAAGCAATTTAAACATATACTTGCCCATAACATTAACACCTTTCATGTTTGCTCATTTGAAGATTAATCACTAGTATTCATCAATCTAGGAAAGAGCTTGGTTACATATAGAGAGGGTAAATACTCATTAGTAAACTAATGACAATCATCATAGGAAAAAACTGATCATATTGATGTAAACAGACAAAAACATTCACAGCCCTTAAAATTCAGGGTCACGAATTTCAGTGACTCTTTGAACTGGAAAATTCCATGACAGGAGCGATCTTACATATTATGTAGTCTTCCCTTAATTAAATGCAAATTATTCTGACACCCATAGCATATGGTCATCTAGGCTTTACATAAACACTCAGTCATCAGATGCTCACAAGCAAAGAGGCTGCATAGTAAAGTGCATATTAAAGGTCTATCAACTATATTGGGTCTAGGAATTGTAGAAAAATAAATGTAATTAAATACTTTGTATTCAGAAGCTTCAATTTTTAACTAATGCCAAAATATCTAATGGTCATTCTTAGCCTGAGAAAGTTTTTACTAAAGACTAGTGAACTGTCACTAAGAATATTTTTAATTTCAAATTTCAATTGCTCTCTGGCATTATGTAGAAACACAATTGAATTGGGTATGATAATGTTGTATCCTGTGAATTCACTAAATTGTTTTTAATTCTAGGAATTTTTTGTAAATTCCTTTGAGTTTTCTATCCTGACAATGACAACACTGTTAAAACAAGGACAGTTTTACATTTTTCCAACCTGTATTACATTTTATTTCTTTCTTGTCTTATAACACTATTTAGAATCTCAATACAAAGTCAAAGCAAAGTGACAAAAGAGTACACCCTATCATTTTCCCTGATTTTACAGGGAAAAACTCGGTTTTTAAATACTGTGGATGTTATGGGGATTTTGTAGTGTCTTCCATAAGGTTAAAAAGTTGTCTCTATTCTTGGTTTGCTAGAAGTTTTTATTATGAATGGATATAAACTTTAGATGAATGCTTTTCTGTAATAGTTATATGATTCTTTTTTTATTCTGTTAATAAAGTGAGTTGCATTAATTGGTTTTTGGATGTTGAACCATCCCTGAATTCCTGGCATAAACTCCACTGCTTAGGTTCTACTATCAATTTTACATTTAAAAAAAAATTATTGGATTAGATTTACTAGTACTTTGAACATATTTGTGTCTCTATTAATGAAGAATATTAGTCTGCTAGTAAACAAAACAATTAGTATTAATTTCGTTTAACGCCTTTGTGTGATTTGAGTATGGCTGTTGGCCATATAAAATCACTTGGATCATTTGCCCTCATTTTCTAATTTCTGGAAAAGATAATGAAGAGCTGATTTTATTCCATAAATATTTTATATAATTTACCAATGAAAGTATTATTGCTCAAGTGTTTAAGTATAAAGTGACAAATTTTAATAGATCTAAAACTATTTATGATACTTATTTTTTCTTGAGTCAGTTTTAGCAGTTAGTGCCTTCAAGGAATTTTTGTTATGGGAATAGAGTTGTTTTAATCTTGTTTGTACAGACTTGCTATAAAATATTTTCTTAAATGTTCTTCAAGATAAAAAGAATATCTAATGGAAAGTCAAAAAATCAGTAATGAACATTGGAAATACAACTGTAAGGTTAAATATATGTTTATTTATTCCTCCTAATTTCTTTATTATACATATATTTGAATCAAAATAATTATAACATTATGTTTTGGAAATTAAAACCAGTAAATTTAATGCCTACACCACTGGATATTTAAAGGATGACTAGTAGGAAAATAATCATAAGGTTTCTGCATTCTATATAAAGTAATAAAAAATTAATTATAATTAAATGTAAAAAGTTAAGGGCATGTATAACTGTTCTTAGAGCAATTCATTAAAAACATGAAAATATGTTTAAAAAGGCAATGACAAAATTAAAATGAAACTTTAAAAATTGACAAATAATACTAAATAAATAAATATAGGAAAAAAAACAAAACCAGAGAGCTATAAAATAAAATACATATAAAATATTACCTCCAAACCTGAAAATATCACATTAAATATAAATTTAATAAAAATATGACTTAAGAAGGTAATACTGTCAGACTAAGTCAGGCAGAACAAAATTGAGCAAAATGAAAACAGGAATCAACTCTAAACTGCTTAGAAGAGGCAATCTTTAAATGGGAAAACACAGTGTGAAAATAACTAAATACATAGATATATGAAAAATACTAATTTTAAAAAGTAACAGTGATCATATTAATATCAGATGAAATATATTTCAAAACAATATTATAATGAGGTAAAGGAGAAAATTTTATGATGGCAAAGTGTCAATTTATTATGACAAAATAACAATCATAAACATCTATGCAACTAATAAGTTCTTATATTAAAAAGGCACCAACATGTGTATCTTTATTGCAGCAAAATTCACAATTGTGAAGATATGGAATCAATTTTAAGTGTACATAAATTGATATGTGGATAAGGAAAATGTTATAAACATATATATATGTGTGTGTGTGCATATATACATATATATACACAAATACTAACACAGACACACACACACACACACACAGACACACACACACACACACACACATATATATATATATATATATATATATATATATATATATATATTTCATACTATGGAATACTACCCAGTCAAAAAAAGAATGAAATACTTTATTTTGCAGGAACTCAGTGGAACTGGAGGCCATTATCCTAAGTGAAGTAACTCAGGAATAGAAAACCAAATACTATGTTCTCACGTCTAAGTGGGAACTAAGCTATCTGTACGCAAAGGCATACAGAGTGGTTTAATGGATGCTAGAGGCTCAAAAGTGGGAAGGATGGAAGAGGGTGAGGGATGACAAATTATCTCTTGGGTAAAATACACACTATTCTGGTAATGGGTACACTAAAATCCCAGAATTGACCACTATACACAATTCATCCATGTAATAATCAAAAACCACTTGTGCCTCTAAAGCAATTGAAATAAAAACAAATTCATTCTTCTGCTTATAGGTAGCCAGTTACTTCACTACCATTTATTGAATACAGTGTCCATTCCCCAGTGTATCTTTTTGTCTGCTTTGCCAAAGAACCAATGGTTGCATGTGTGCTGCTTTGTTTCTGGGATCCCTAGATCCGCTGGTCTATGTGTCTACTTTTGTGCTAGTATCATGCTGTTTACGTCACTGTAGCCCTGTAGTATACTTTGAAATTGGGTAATATGATGCCTCCAGATTTGTTCTTTTTTTTAGGATTCCTTTGGTTATTTGGGCTCTTTTTTTTTATATCAATTTTAGAATAGATTTCTAATACTATGAAAAATGATGTTGGTAGTTTGATAGTAATAGCATTGAATCTGTAATGCTTGGGGCAGTACAGCCATTTTAACAATATTGATTCGTCCTATCCATGGGCATGGAATGTTTTTCCAGTGTTTGCATCATCTGATTTCTTTCAGCAGTGTTTTGTCTTAAGTTTGTTGTAGAGACCTTTCATCTCCCTGTTAGCTATATTCCTAGGGGTGTGTGTGTGTGTGTGTGTGTGTGTGTGTGTGTGTGTGTGTGTGTGTGTGTGTGTGTGTGTGTTGCAAATTGGATTGCATTCTTGATTTGGAACTCAGCTTGGATATAGAAATGTTATTGATTTTTGTATATTGATTTTGTATCCAGAAACTTTGCTAAAGTTGCCTAACAGATCTATGAGCTTTTGGGCAGAGACAATAGGGTTTTCTAGATACAAAATTATACCATCTGCAAAGAGAGATAATTTGAATTCCTCTCTTACTATTTGGATGTCTTTCATTTCTTTCTCTTGTCTGACTGCTTTGGCTAGGACTTCCAATACTATCCGGAATACAAGCTAACAGTGGGCATCCTTGACCCCTTCTTTACATCTTACCTCTTCTGCTGAGGAAATTCCTTCAGATCTCTATAAGAAGAATTGAAACCCCTTCTTTTTCTCTATAGACAAAAATCAACACAAGATGAATTAAAGATATAAAACATAAACCTATTAAAACCCTTGAAGAAAACTGAGGAAATACCATTCTAGACATAAGCCCTGAGACAGATTTTATGGAAAAGATGTAAAAAGCACTTACAAGAAAAACAAAATTGAAGAATGAGACCTAATTAAACTAAAGAGTTTACAGCAAAAGAAACTAACAACTGAGTAACTAGTAACCCACAGAATGAAAGAAAATATTTACAAGCTATGTACCTGAAAAGGTCTAATATCCAGAATTTATAAGGAACTTATATTAACAAGTCAAAAAAACCTTATTAAAAAGTTGGCAAAGGACATGTTTCAAAAGAAGATACATACATGGCCAAGAAACATGAAAGAATGCGCAACATCATTAATCATTGGGGAAATCCAAATTAAAACCATAATGAGATACCATCTGACAACAGGTAGAATGGCTATTACTAAAAACTCAAAAAATAACAGATGCTGGTGAGAATGTGGAGAAAAGGGAATGCTTATACACTGCCAGTGGGATTGTAAACTAGCCAATGTGGAAAGCAGTTTGGTAATTTCTTTAACTTAAAACAGAACTACCATTTGACCCAGCAATCTCATTATTAGGTATATACTCAAAGGAATATAAATTATTCTACCATAAAAACACATGTATGTGTATGTTCATCACAGCACTAGTCATAAGAGCAAAGAGGTGGAATCAACCTAAATGCCAATCAACAGTAGACTGGGTAATTAAAATATGGTACATATAAGCCATGGAATACTATGCAGCCTAAAAAATGAGATCATGTCTTTTGCAGCAACAGGGATAAAGCTGGAGGCCATTATCCTAAGTGAACTAATGCAGGAACAGAAAATCTATTACCACATGTTCTCATTTATAAGTGGAGACTAAACATTGAGTAGATGTGAATATAAACGAAGGGAACAATAGACAACAGGGCCTACTTGAGGGTGGTGGGTGGGAGGAGGGTAAGGATCAAAAAACTACCTATCAGGTAGAATGCGTATTACCTGGGTAATGAAGTAATCTGTAACCAAACCCCCATGACACACAATTTATTTATAGAATAAACCTGCAGATGTATCCCTGAAACTAAAACTTAAAATAAGAAACTAAAAAATGTTTAAATAAAATATTTAAATAACATTTCTTCAAATCAGCTATTCAAATGGGAATTAAGTACATGAAAATATGTTGAATGTATCAGTAACTAAGGATATGAAAATTATAAACACAATGAGATACTACTTCACAGCCAAGAGGGCTGCTATACTATAAAAGACAAATTATTATTATTATTATTATTATTATTACTGGAGAGAATGGGCATAAATTTGATCCTCATTTATTGTTGGTATGCTGACATGCTGGCAAGTTGATGGAACTATGAAGTGGCACAACTACTTTGGAAAATAGTTTGACAGTTTCTCAAACATTAAGCATAGAGTTAGCATGTCTCCAACAACTCTGCCCTTAGGTATATGCTCAATTGAAAAGAAAACATATATCACACTAAGACTTATACATGAATGTTCATAACAAACTTACAGTAAAAAAAAAGAAAACAAAATTCAAATCAACTGATGAAAAAATAAACAAAATGCAGTATATTCCTACAATGAGATCTTTTTTTAACGATTAAAAGTACGAAATACTAATATATGGCGAAAGAAAGTTCTAAGCAGCAAAGCATTCAAGAGGTGACTTGGTTAGTGTTATAAAGGAAGAAACCAAGGTTCATAATAATGAACCTTGTAAACTTTGTGCTAAGAGAAAAAGAACAGTCAAGAAAAGTCAACAGATTGTATGATTCCATTTATATGACATACGCAGAATAGGCAAATCTATAGAGATGGGAAGTGGATTTGTGGTTGTCTAGGTCATGACCTATTATCTTGTTATAATGGCACAAGCTTTATCATACCTGCAGAATAGAGGGTCACACATCAGATATTTCTTAGACGATGATACTAGGACAGACCCAGTGAAAAATTAGGTTTAATAGATACATATTAAAAACTACTGTTTAAGTAATTCAAGAAAACTTTGTATTATATACAGTCATATCAGTTTTTGAAAAAAAATCACAGAAGTAGAAAAATTTTTTAAGTCATTGATTTCATAAGTATTACAGGTTTATATTGGAGGATAGGACATGGAAATAAAATAAGGGTTATTAAATGACCTGAGATGTAATCAAAATATTTTTTCAAAATAATTTAAATACTTAAAAATACTATAGATTATAGGTTTTTAATCTTTCCTTCCTTTTTCTCCCCCTTCCCTTCCTCTCTCACTTCATTCTTTATTCTTTTTCTTTCTTGATAGCTACTGATTCTAATATAGTTTCATAGCCTGTAATTTCCTTGGTCACAGTACTAATAACCAGCAGAGCATTAATGTGTGATTAAATCTCTAGAAGCAATGGTTGTCCTTAATGAATCAATAGAAAATCATCACTAGGGTATATTTATTCTCATAGGCATTGGTGCCACCATAACTGAGACTTCAGATCATAGATAAAGTTTATAATCATTTGTGATTATAAACAGCAATTATATTTCTGCTGTGAAATAACTGACATCTAACACAAGGGATTTAAAAAGTAGTTTCTGTTAATTTGCCTCCTTTTCTACAAAATAATGTCTAAAACAAAACACAATGTTTATATATAAGTTGTCTCACGATACATTTTTCAAAAATTATATATGTATACATATATGTATATATATATATAAACAGACTGCTATTTTCTTTAATATCCTTAACCTGAAAAGTTGGTTACATTTTTAGTGAAAATAAATAATTATACTCTCATATGATATTGAGGGATGTAGCCTCTAGAATACAAACATTTAATACTTATTACAAGTTCACTTGTATATGTTACAACCTTCTAAGTATATTATGTGTATTAACACACATAATTCTTGTAACAACCATATAAGACAGGAAGATGAGGGACAAATATGTAGAATAAATTGTCCAAATCATTAAAAAAATCATAAGTATTTGAGTCTTTCTTTGGAAATATAATAACAAAATATAACAATATATGTTTTGGATCTTCAAGCAAGTGTTGTAGACATGTAGTTTGTGAAGTTGACACTGACTGGCTATCTACTACAGTGGAAAGATCTTGATAAATGACCTCCCAATTGCTGCCTATGTTGTACTCCTGAGTTGAAGAATTTAAAATATACAAAGATTAGGTCCAGGCATGGTGGCTCACGCCTATAATCCCAGTACTTTGGGAAGCCAAGGCAAAAGAATCACTTGAGGTCAGGAGTTTGAGACCAGCCTGGCCAACATGGTGAAATCCTATCTCTACTAAAAATACAAAAATTAGCTGGTGTGGTGGTGAGCGCTTGTAATCCCAGCTACTAGGGAGGCTGAGACAGAAGAATAACTTGAACTTGAGAAGAAGAGGTTGCAGTGAGCCGAGATCGCACCACTCTGCACTCCAGCCCGGGCAATGGATCAAGACTCCATCTCATTAAAAAAAAAAAAAAGTATGTGTGTATGTGTGTGTGTAAGTTAAATTTTGACATATATTATTTAGAATATTTATAGTAGAAACCAAACCAGGCCAGCTGAATCAAATCAGGGAAGTATCTTGTATCTTATAAAGATCATTTTCTGGGGAAGCTGGGGAAGAAATTGACCTCAAGAGAACGTATTAAAAACACAAATAAATGAACAATTGATGCATTTATTTCCTCTAGTCTCTGCATTACTTAGAAAACAAATCCTTTATATTTCTTTGTCAGTTCCCAATTGGACAGATTCTCTGGCTCTCTGGAAGAAGGAAAAAACCATGGCACCTCACAGATCCTGTTTTAACAGATCACAGTGATACTAACTTTACATCGTTCCAAGTGATAATTCATCTTGATTTTAGTCCTCATTCCAATATTATAGGTGGGGGAATATGACTGGCCCATCTTTGGTCAAAGCACATACCTGATCCAACTAACTCTGATCAGAGAAATTTCACGAAGGAAAAATTTAACTGCAGAAGAAGATATTAATGGATCAGGAATTGAGAATATATTTTGCAGAGACATGGTTATTATTGGGCCAGGTCTCACAATACAGTGTGTCCTTCCAGAATGCAAAGAATATTCAATGTCAAGGAAGATGGGACTGGGCCAAATCTTGTGCTTCAAAGCATATATCAATAACGTTAAATAATAAATCTAGTTCAATGTTTTAACAGTTTGGCTATTTCTCTTTCTCCATCAACTAACCATTAATGAATAATACTCTGAGGCAGATATTATTTAGGATACACACTGCTAATTCTAAGAAGTATATAGAAGTATCAAATTATTTTGACAAGTATATCATTGTCAAATTACTTAGGCTGAGAATTGCCTTTGTCAGAATCCTTTTCTCTCTAGGCTTTAATCAGAATTGGCCAAAGATAAATGTTTCATGAAGTTTGGAAGGCATATGGCAGCAGTAGCCATTCCTCTTAGAAAGTCTTTAAGGTAAGATGAAAAATAGTCAAATACAGAGATACTCAGTGGATCCCAGCTTGCCATCACTCTACTCGGCTCCTCATCCAGCTTGTCTTCCTAACTGCCAGCCCTGATAGAAAAGAGGAGCCCCAAGCCCAACAACAGATGCTTGGCTGCAGATCCACAGAGTAGTGGCTATACAGGGGAAATAAATTCCCCCAGTCTCTCTATGGACTCCTCCCCAGGATTCAACTTTGCCAGATACACATGTTGGATTTCTCAGATTTCCCTGTAAACCAAACTGTATACTCCTGCAGATATTTCAGGATTCTCAGGTACTCCAGCTCTTTCTTTCACTTTCTCATCATCTCCTACAATTATATCCTATAATCTGCATTCCTATATACATTTAGTGGCAGTTCCACTGTTCAAAACATAACTGATAACAGAGCTAAATAACTAACCTACTTATGATGTTCGATGTTGCCATTATCATGATTAACAAGAGTTTCTAAAAATGCCCAAAAATAATAATCTTAATCCTTCCTGAACTGACCCTAATATTCTCTGCCATATAATGGGAACTCCTATTATTTTATGTAAGTTTATAAACATGCCTCTATGCTTATGCATGTACTTGCTTTCCTTTCCTAAAATAGTTTATTATTATTCTTTGCTTGAATAAAGCAAGGTCAATTCAAGAAGCTACTTTCATTTGCATATTTCCTCAGGTATGCTTACATCTCCCAATATGCCTCCACATCACTTTATATACAATCCTTTGACTAAAAATACCACTTTTACAATAATTATTTATTTGTATCAGAATTTATTTTTACTATTCAGTTCTGTTACCTGGAGATAAAGACCAAGTTCAGTAGCCAGTATAGTACCTGGTATACAGTGGATGATTAAGAACCTAGTATAGTATCAATAAAAAGTTTTATTAATCATAAAAGGATCATTCAATCTAAAGTGAATATTAGTGTTTTGGTAGCTTAAAAACTCACATCAAAAATTTTAATGGCCTTCTCGTTGAGTTGTGGAATCTATAATTTTTCTCCTAGAATATAGCATGGCATATTATGACTTGGCCAAAAAAGTACAATATAGGTGACTCTATATGACTTCTGCCTATGTCCTAAAATGTTACTTAAAGTTAGCATCTACCTTGTTCTCCTAGAATGCTATAACCACCTTTTGGATCCCAGCATCCTCTCTCTTGCTACATCCAGCTTTTGGAACCCAGCAACTATGTTAGCATATGAATATGACATGGATAACTACTAGAATGGGAAGGCCTACTTGAGCTTGACCTTCAGCCTATCCAACCTTGGTGAAAACATATGAGTGAAGGAGTCATCTGAGATGGCATCCTCCATCCTAGCATTCTAGCTCCCTGCCATTTAAATCGTGTCTTGCTCCAGCAACTCTTGTTTCAACCCAGAAGAAGCCATGGAAATTACAGAGTCATCTCCCCTGTACCATATTTAGATATCTGATGCATAGAAACTTTGAACATAATAATCTGTTTTATTGTTTAAAATTACTATATTTTGGAGTTTTATGATACAAAAATTACTGGAACCAATTTTGGCAACTGGGATTTAATACTGGGGGAACAAAAACTAAAAATATGTAATATTGGTTCATGGAAGGGTTGGTGAGCAGAATCCTGATAAGCCTCCTGAAGAATGGTTTTCAGAGCTCAACAGAACATAAGGACAAAATTACTGGAAGCTGCAGTTAAGGGAAAATAAGGTGACTAATAAATTTGATAATCATGCTAAGAAGATATTTTAAGTATATTATCTGGCTTCTTCTAGATGTCTATCAGGGAACAGAGATAAAGTTAAATTAACTAAAATTACATTGTTTAACTTTGAGTAGAACTGGAAAGAAATATAAAGCGCTTAGGCCAGTAATACCTGTCAGCTGAGGGTCCTCAGAGTAAGAAAGGACCACAGGGTAAAGTCAAATCTAGTGTGTTAATAGGAAAATATAGATGGGAGTCAAGATAATGCTAAGGGTATGACTTAAAAATCCTTTAATAAGACCTCAGAAAGAGATACGTTGGTACCTCATAGACCCATACAGACATACAAAAGTCCTTCTAAGTGTTGTAGGGTCTTGTTTAGCAAATCCTCTGTTAAACAATAGTGCTTCCAAAACTCAGACAAGGGCTTTTCTCAAAGAGATGTGTGAGTTTGTCTGTGTATTAGTCTGTTTTCATGCTGCTGATAAAGACTTGCCTGAGACTGGGCAAGTTACAAAAGAAAGATATTTAATTGGACTTACAGTTCCAAGTGGCTGGAGAAGCCTCACAATCACGGCAAAAGGAAAGGAAGAGCAAGTCACATCTTACATGGATGGCAGCAGGCATAGAGAGAGAGCTTGTGCAGGGGAACTTCTCTTTTTAAAACCATCAGCTCTCATAAGACTTATTGACTATCACAAGAACAGCATGGGAAAGACTTGTCCCTGTGATTCAATTACCTTCCACCAGTTCCCTCCCACAACACATGGGAAATCAAGATGAGATTTGGGTAGAGACACAGCTGAACCATATCATTCCACCCTAACCCCTCCCAAATTTAATGTCCTCTAATTTCAAAGCCAATTATGCCTTCCCAACAGTCCCTCAATTCTTAACTCATTTCAGTATTAACTCAAAAGTCCACAATTCAAAGTCTCATCCAAAACAAGGCAATGGCAAGTACCTCCCACCTATAAGCCTGTAAAATCAAAAGCAGGTTAGTTATTTCCTAGATACAATGGGGGGTGCAGACACTGGGTAGAAACAGTCATTACGAATGTGAGAAATTGGCCAAAAAAAGGGAGATACAGCCCCCCTGCAAGTCTGAATTCCAGCAAGGCAGTCAAATCTTAAAGCTCCAAAATAATATATTTTGATTCCATGTCTCACATCCAGGTCATGCTGATGCAACAGGTGGATTCCCATGGTCTTGGGCAGCTCTGCTCCTGTGGCTTTGCAGGGTACCTCCTCCCTCCCAGCTAGTTTCATGGGCTGGCACTGAGTGTCTTCAGCTTTTCCAGGTGCACTGTGTAAGCTGTTGGTGGATCTACCATTCTGAGGTATGGAAGATGGTGGCCCTTTTCTCAAAGCTCCATTAGGCAGTGCCCCACTAGGGATTCTGTGTAGCGGCTCTGATCCCACATTTCCCTTCAGCACTATCCTAGCAGAGGTTCTCTATGAGAGTTCTACCCCTGTAGCAAACTTCTGCCTGGACAACCAGATGTTTCCATACATCTTCTGACATCTAGGCAGAGGTTCCCAAACCTCAGTTCTTGACTTCTGTGTACTTTCAGGCTCAACATCATGTGGAAGCTGCCAAGGCCTGAGGCTTACACCCTCTGAAGTCATTGCCTGAGCTCTATGTTGGCCCCTTTCAGCCACAACTATAGTGGCTGGGATGCAGGGCACTAAGTACCCACCTTCACAAAGCACAGAGACCTCAGGCCCAACCCACAAAACCGTATTTTCTTCCTAGGCCTTGGGGCCTGTGATGAGTAGGGCTGCTGTAAAGACCTCTGACATGCCCTGGAGACATTTTTTCCCCATTGTCTTGGGGATTAACATTCAGCTCCTCATTACTTATGCAAATTTCTGCACCCAGCTTGAATTTCTCCTCAGAAAATGAGATTTTCTTTTCTATCGCATTGTAAGGCTGCAAATTTTCTGAAGTTTTATATTCTTCTTTCCTTATATAAGGAATTTGCTTCCCTTATAATAGCAACCAAGTCACCTCTTGAAGACTTCACTGCTTAGATATTTCTTCTACCAGGTACCTTAAATCAGCTCTCTAAATTTCAAAGTTCCACAAATCTCTAGGGCAGGGGCAAAACATAACAAGAGTCACTTTTGCTCCAGTTCCCAACAAGTTTGTCATCTCTATCTGAGACCACCTCAGCCTGGACCTTATTGTTCATATTACTATCAGCATTTTTTGTCAAAGCCATTCAACAAGTCTCTAGGAAGTTTCAAGCTTTCCCACATTTTTCTATCTTCTTCTGAGCCCTCCAAACTGTTCCACCTTCTGCCTGTTACCTAGTTCTAAAGTCACTTCCATATTTTGGGGTAACTTTTCAGCAACACACCATTCTGTGGGTATCAATTTACTGTATTAGTCCGTTTTTACACTGCTGGTAAAGATATGCCTGAGACTGGGCAATTTAAAAAAGAAAGAGGTTTAATTGGATTTACAGTTCCATGTGGCTGGAGAAGTCTCAAATTTATGGTGGAAGGTAAGAAAGAGCAAGTCACATCTTACATGGATGGCAGCAGGCAAAGAGAGAGAGCTTATGCAGGAGAACTTCTCTTTTTAAAACCATCAGATCTCATAAGACTTATTCACTATACAGGAAAAGCCTGGGAAAGACTTGCCCCCATGATTCAACTACTTTCCACTAGATCCCTCCCAAAACACATGAGAATTCAAGATAAGATTTGGGTAGGGACATAGCCAAACCATATCAGTCAGTATCTAATCAAATGACTCTCAATAATATTTTTCAAACATTCACAATCTTTGTGAGAACAAAATATATTGGGAGAAGTACTGCCACCTGAATGGAAAAGGGTCGAGATAGAACAATATAAAACAAGACTTCATACCACTGAACTTCCATGTGCACAAAGCCAGCTGAAAAACCACAAAGCAAACAAAAAACAACTATCTATCCTCGCGTTCTACTTCCTATGAAGGCAGTAAGATTAAGTCAAAGGACAAAGACAAGAGATGTGAAGAATTATCTCCAGGAAACAATATGAGCTTGAATCACAGAAGTAACAACACATACTAGCTGGATCAGAAATCTTGTGGACCAGTGATGATTCTATGTGTCATATTTTCCTCAAATGAGCCAAGTTGCATTTAAGTTTATTGAATACCTGTCTAATTATTGTTGGCTGAATGTGGGGGCATATAATGTTTTTATTTTTTTAAACAATTTCAACTTTTAGATACAGGGAGTACATGTGTGGGTTTGTTATCATGGATAACATCATGGAGATACTGCATGAAGCTGAGGTTTGGAGTTCCGATCCCATCACCTAGGTAGTGAGCATAGGATCCAACAAGTTGTTCTTAAGCCCACACACAGCTCCTTCCCTTTCCCTTCTAGTAGTCTGCATTGCTATCTTTCCCATCTTTATGTCCATGTGTGCTCAATGTTTAGATCCCTCTTGAAAGTGAGAACATGTAGTATTTGGTGTTCTGTTCCTGCATTAATCTTCCTTTAATTCACAGGTTTTCAGATTGAGAGGAGCAGAACATGAGATACTGAACTCAAGAGGTCTCACCTGCACTTGGACCTGATTTGCATGACAAGTTTCTAGCCTGATTCAGCAATGTGATACAATCTTATGTGGGGTATTGAGAGGTGGATCATGTATTTTTCACGGGGAAGAATGTAACTAACCCATGGAATAAAAATTGTGACATTTTAAAATGTGACCTCAGAATCCTTTGCATTCCTCTCATAAAGAAGTAAGGTTTATGATTTTCCCTTTGAATTTGAGTGGGCTTTTGACTTCCTCAACCAATATTGTAAGCTACAAATAATGCTATGTGATTTCTGAATCTAGATTATAAAAGGTCTTGCAGATTTTGCATAATTTTTTTGAAATTACACAAAAATCATTTTGCATAATTCTCCTTCCTGGAACTTTCATTCTTGTACATTCCCTCCCAGAATTTGGTCACTATGCTATGAGAATTCTAAGCCTCACAGAGAAGGCCCATGTAGGTTCCAAGGTCTAGAGTCCCAGCTGAGACTGTCCTTGAGCCACCACACCCCAAAAAACGGATTGTGAGTATATATTGGAAATATTTTCTCCAGTCTTAGTTGTCCCAGCCCCCAATTGCTGGAGGTATGATCTTAACTGAGGTATCAGATGTGGTAAAGTTGTAAAATGCCACTCCTATTCTGTATACCCTAATTTCCAAATTCATAGAAATTGTAAGCATAATAAAACCATTGCAATCATATACTACTAAAACGTAGGATATTTTAAAAATAGCAACATTAACTGAAAGAATGACTGACATCATATTTTGCTGCATTGTAAGTCATGCACTCTGTAGCCAAGACACTTTTAACTCCTTTTAAATTAAACTCATACTTCCTCCAACTCATACTTATGAAATATCATCATTATTTATTTGTGAGCATTGAGCAAAACGTTGGTCAAAACTACATATACAGCATTTATTCCTTTAAATGGTTCATATATTTTTGAAAACCTTCTTAGCTGGGCCTTCCCTGTTTTCTAGTTAAATTACTGCTAATCTATTATTAACAACATCTCAAGGATAACTATGGAGAACATGTTCCACCACTTGAAATTAACAAGCAGATAAGAAAATTCATCTCTGGCATTTATAACTCACTGTAAAATTAAGTATATGGAGAAGGTACAAATGCATATCTGCCTGTACACATGGTTATTACTGGAAAAACAGAACTCTGTCCTTATTGCTCTTTATGTTGTAACACCCCAGTATAAAATAAAAGTCTTCTCTCTATATAGTATTTATACACTCTGATTTTGTCCAGGTCTGTAATACTTCATAGTAGTTGTGTAATATAGATTATCATTTCCTAGAAATGTACACACACACAAAGTATATAAAACATTAAACACATTGTATGAAACTGACAGATTAGGAGATATTACATTAGAACATTTCATAAAAATCATATTTAATTTGTTCTATGAAAATATAAACTTCTTAATATAGACACTGGATGTTTATGCTTCCACATGTTGAAAAAATCCATATGTTGAAATCTAATCTTCCATGTGAGAGTATTAGGGAGTAGAGACTTCGGGAGATGATTAGGTCATGAGGATGGAGTCCTTATAAATGAGATAAGTGCCTTAATAAAAAAGAAAGGTCCTCTGTTCCCTTTCTCTATCTGAGGACACAGCAGGAGGATGCCATCTACGAATTAAAAGGCAAGGTTTCACCGGACACCAAATCTAAGCACCTTAATCTTGGACTTCTTAACTTTTAGAACTGTGAGTAATAAATTTCTGTTATTTACAAGCCTTCAAGTCTATGGCATTATGTTTTAGCCACTTAAATGAATAAGACTCTTCTAAGATCATTAAGACAGAAAACCTGTAACAAAATAAATTGTAGTTGCAATCTTATTACCATAAGTTTTCTATAGAGTTCAAGACCTCTTAATATATCACCTATATAGAAAAATATACCAATATATTGAAGGAAAGAACCAGTACTCAGTGACATATATACAATTACGTATGTGACTATATTAGACCACTTGACCAAAGATTTCTAAGAAATTCAGTATTTAGTAAGGCAATCTACCAATCCATTGAGATGGTTCTAGCAGAGATATAGGGGATATGTAAAAATTTAAACCACTCAGCCTTTTGGCAATAACACAGATGCTAGAATCAAATGACTGATGTATTCTGTCTTGCTGGGAGCTGTTTATGTTCTGCCTTATTGTTTGTTAAAAACTAGAAGCATCTTTGAGAACAATCAGTTGTTCACCTCTTCTACAGAAATTTAATGACCACTGTGTCAATCTCTTTACAGTTCTCGCCCATTGGCGTGATGATAAATGATAGCCTGAAACTTTGACATAAAAACATAAACTCTGTCTATATACAGAACAGAAACAGAATAAACGAGAGAAAAAACAACTATACTGAAAGGAAATTTAAGAGAATTATGAACTTTCTTCTGAATGTACATATTTTGCTTGACAAGTTTAGCTCCCATAAAAACCTGAAGTCTAGTATGCCTGTTCTATATTATTCATAAGCTTGTAAGTTTATGGGAGACATTTCCCCATTACTCTTTATGAATACTTGATATTCTTTTCATTAGAGAAGATATTTTACCTGCTTCATTCTCAAGCAATGCCTTTACTAAACACTAACCACTTTAAAGAAGTTGCCTGTGTGTAATAAAGCAATATGCTAATCTTGATACATCACCCCGCTTATTTCTCTGCAGTAAGTGTTTAGTTATAAAGGAGAATTGTATCTATACAACATTTATCAAAGCACGGATTCAGGAGGAAAGAACCAGGGCTGATTTTATCTTAGACACTGAATAATACACAACACCCATTCATTGTTCTTTTATCACCTGGAAATTCTTTATTATGTTAATTTGCTTATTTTTTTGGAATGCTTTCTATTTGCTAGATGTTGTTTTTCCATTGGGAAAGAGCAGTAAACAAAAGAGACTTACAAAGCTTGAGGATGGGACTAAAGAAATCAGACAGATAGATAATCGTCAAAGTACCAATTACTTAGTTCCAACTTGGGTAAATCCTATAAAGAAGTAGAAGCAGCAGCAAGATCATACAATGAATTCTCCTTCTAGCACTGGAGACCAAGGGGTCTTCAAAGAGGACATGAAATTTAGTAATCTATGTCGATTAGCTGAGGAAGAGTGCTTCAGGCAGAGAAAACATGTGTTAGGATCCTGCAGGTGGGAAGAAGCTTGGAAACAGAAATAACACTGTTGTGATTGGATTAATAGAGAAGTCAGGGTGGGCAGGGGCCTGTGAAGCAAAGTTAAAGGTTAAGTCTTTTGAAGAAAAGCCATAGGGAATTCCTGAAAGCCTCTATAGAGAGAATCAGTGGTGCAGAAAGTATGGAGGAGAGGCCAGGCGCAGTGGCTCACACCTGTAATCCCAGCACTTTGGGAGGCCAAGGTGGGCAGATCACCTGAGGTCATGAGTTCGAGGGCAGCCTGACCAATATGGAGAAATCCTGCCTCTACTAAAAATACAAAATTAGCCAGGCATGGTGGTGCATGTCTATAATCCCAGCTACTCTGGAGGCTGAAGCAGGAGAATTGCTTGAACCTGGGAGGCAGAAGTTGCAGTGAGCCAGGATTACACCATTGCACTCCAGCCTGGGCAACAAGAGCAAAAGTCAGAGAAAGAAAAGAAAGAGAAGCAAAGAGAGGAAAAAAGAAAAGAAAAGAAAGAAAGAGAGAGAAAGAGAGAAATAGAGAGAGAGAAAGGAAGGAAAAGGAAGGAAGGAAGGGAGGGAGGGAGGGTATCAGGGGAGAATACCAACAGTTATAATTGTTATAATGGAGAATACCAACAGGGACAGGAGACATGTAAGGTGGCCACTGCAAGAAGCACAGAAGAAATGATACTGGCTTAGCCTGCCTGCAGTGACAGCAATAGGAAAGAAAAACAAACACATTCAAGACATGTATAGAACTATAATTGACAGAATATGATAATTGATTAGACATGGGAATGCAATCCAAGAAATCAAAGATAACTTCAAGGTTTCTTAGCTTGTATGATCATTGCCGTTCAGAATCACTTATTTATATCTGTGTGAAAGTAAAATCAGACTGTCAAATAAGATTAACAAGAATCAAATATTTTTACTTTGTATCAAGTTTTACTATAACTAAACGATGAAAGCAACAATTAAAATAGGGAAAAGTCTGGTCCTCTAATGATATCCAGCTCCCTGTCTTCTTATCATTTGTTGTATGAATTGTAGTATTGAGAAGTAAAACTCAAGGAAAATGACATTTTCTCCACATTGTTTATGGAAAATTCAGAATCCCACTAAAAGCAAGATCCATATGAAAGACCAATACTTTTGCCTGCTTAGTTTATTTGAAGTTGTTTGACTGTAATCAGGTTATATAGTCATTACTCTCATTATTTCCTTACCACCCAGGATTCTGAATTTTCCATAAACAAACAATGTGAAGAAAATGCTATTTTCCTTTAGAGTTTTACTTCTCAGTAGTACAATTCATACAACAAATTATAATTGTTATAATGATTAATATAATGATTATAACAGTAGTTGAGTAAGAAGCAAGAACAAGTGTGAGGTGGAAAACAGCCTGAAAATTTAAAACTTCTCACAAGACCTTAAGGGAATTTTTGTTTTGATGTGAGGAATTCCCAACAAGGAATAGAAACACATTTTGAATGTGACTCACTCAACAACATTATTAATCTTCACTTAATATAATCTCAGGAACTCTTCTCTCTCCCCATCTGCTCTCTTCCAGAGTTTTCTAAAACACTTTATAAAAATGTTGCCATTTGTCAGGGATGTAGAATGGTAGGTGAGTCACTCTCACCCTTGCAATGAAAAAGAGGACCATGAACTTCAAATGCAGGACTTTTTAAAAGTTCTTTAGAAAGTTGAGGTCAGAGCAAACAACTGCCTGAAAAGGCAAAGAAAAATATTGCCTTGAGAGAAAGAGAAAACATAAAAAGCTATCACCTGGGGTAGACCTGAACAGGCAGCTACAACTAGAGCTCTCTACAATTGCTGACAATTTGTGAAGGTTGAGTATGGGCAGTCAGTTTAAAAGCAACAGTCACTGGGCCACAGTCACTAGGAGAATTTGCACCATCTTATAGAGGAACGTTACTCCTGAGGGAGAAGCAAAATTAAGTACTGAGAAAATAATGGTAGCCAGAGTAAAGGCAGAAAATCCTCAAAGGCTAGGATCCCAAGAACAGAGATGTGGTTTATGACTGAAGCTGAAACTTGATCAAATAGCAGAGACCTCACCCCCTTCAATTCCTAGGTACTATCAAGATAAGGACTTTAAACAAATAATAGCAGAATCCTGAAGTGACAAAGAGGAGAGGAAAAGATCATCTAAAGAAAATGTCTCTGAAGCATAAGACAAAGGTAAGATCTAAGATTCAGAAGCAAACAAACAAAGTTCTGGTAAACCACAGTGGTTTAGTAGAATTCAATGCTATCCTCTCTTAATATAACTCTAGGAAAATATAATAATCAGTAGTCATTAAAACAAGGACTAAACATGTTTTTCCTGTTAAGCAAGCAAGCAAGCAAGGAAATAACAATTAAAATGCTTATCCCTGGCTAGAGTATAACACAAATGTTCATCCTCTGTCTCTTCTCTCTCTCTCTCTTCCAATGCTGGTGTGAAAATCAATTCATATTAAAAATTTAGAAACTAATTTTTAAAAAGAGATAAAGTTTCATGTTTATTATGTAATAATTTTACTGACATATTTTCTCACTGAAATAATCTTCAATAAAAAATAACTTTGTGCTCAAAAGTGTTTATTATAGTGATTTGTGTAATCAAAATAAAAAATATAAAGAGATTAACTGTGAAACAAAAATATTATGAATAGCTATAATGACACAATAGTCTGATGAAATATTTTGTAGTCAAAAATGTAATGGCTATTAACATTTAATGATATGAAAATGCTCATCATAATAGCACATAATACAAAAATATGTAAATTATATTATTATAAACATGGAATATATCTTTATATATATAAATATGAAAATAAACATCTAAAGCTAATATGATTGTTTAAGAAGTGGGATTACAGACAATAGTAGGCAGAAAGCCCTGCTGTTCATTTTTTATGGCAATTCCAGAGATTATCAGGCATCAATTCTGATAACTATAATGATCAGTTCACAATTATGCATCCTTTAAGCACTGAATACCAGGTTTCTGAACACCTGTGGATGAGGCTCATGTGTAGATGCTAGAGAAGTCATACAGAAGCTGTGCTTAGCATGAACTCATCAAGAGGCACAGGAATTACCCTTTTCAGACAATGTTTTCTTTCAACATTTGCTTTTTTATCACTCATTAAAGACCAAAAATCACAGAAAATAAATATTCTTAATGTATATACTGTAGGAAATTGAGAAGGCAAGAAAAACACACAAGACAGAGACTGGAAGAAAATGCATCAGTCTGTTAATGACATAATAATGGGTATCTCTGGGTGGTAGCTCATTTTCTTGCTTTTAGTATTTTCTAAATTTGCAACAATCCAAATGTAGTCAGTATAATCACAAATTTAGTAAATAGTTTAATAATACTAAACTATTGGTATCAGTTTGCTAATGCTACCAAAACAAACTACCACACACTGGGTTGCTTAAACAACCAAAATTTATTTTATCACAGTTGCAAAGACTGGAAATCCCAAGATGTCAGCAGGTTTGTTTCTTCTGGTAGCTTCTCTCCTTGGC
Source organism: Cheracebus regulus (assembly GCA_963574635.1). NCBI lineage: Eukaryota > Metazoa > Chordata > Mammalia > Primates > Pitheciidae > Cheracebus > Cheracebus regulus. Next base: position 111,048 of record CAUYQU010099535.1, read on the forward strand.
TTGTTTATTCTGGTAGCTTCTCTCTTTAGCATGGTCTTCGCTCTGTGCATGTCTGTGTCCTAAGCTCCCTTCTTATGAGAATACCAGTCATATTGGCCTAGGACCCACCATATTACCTCATTCAACCTTAATTCTCTCTTTAAATACAGTATATCTCCAACTATAGTCACTTTCTGAGGTACTGGGGGTTAGAATTTCAACATTTAAATTTTGGAGAGTTTTCCCCTACATGTGGCCCATTAACACCATTACAGTTTTTTGTTCTTGAGAGTTAGTAGACCTAATATTCATCTTGTCCTTCTGCTCTCTAACTTTGCTCTCTCTTCCATCTCTTCTCCCCACTGAACAGAAAGGAGTAGAATGCTTAAATGGAGCAAATGGTTAAGAATATGTAAAATGATTGTACCATGTCAATAACGAATAATAATTTGAATATTATCTGACTCCAAAGAGCATATTATTTCCCTCTTGAAAAATGCTTGTTTTTACTTCATCACACTTCTTAGAAAAAGGCCAGCCTATGAGGAGTAGATCTAAAAGTGAAATATGGGCTTCACATCTGATATGGTTTGGCTCTGTGTCCCCACCCAAATCTTATCTTGTAGCTTCCATAATTCCCATGTGTTGTGGGAGAGATCAAGTGGAAGATAATTGAATCATGGGATAGGTCTTCCTCATGCTGTTCTTGTGTTAGTGAATAAGTCTCATGAGATCTGATAGTTTTAAAAACAGGAGTTTCCCTGCACAAGTTCTCCCTCTTGCTGCTGCCATGTAAGACATGCCTTTCACCTCCCACCACCATTGTGAGGTCTCCTTAGCTGCATGGAACTGTAAGTCCATTAAACTTCTTTCTTTTGTAAACTGCCCAGTCTCAGGTATGTCTTTACTAGCAGCATGAAAATGGACTAAAACAGCACTAGACAGCATGGGTTAAAATTTCTGACCCCCTTACTTTCAGTTTTATGACCAATAAAAATCACAATAACATTATTTAGCTTTTATCATTTTTACAAAATTATATAAGCAGAACAAAGTGTTAGACGTTTAATAGCATAACAGTTCAGCTCCTTTTCTTCCTTTTTCCATCCTTTCCCTCTCTATTCCCCCTCCTTCTTTCTTCTTTGACATTTCAACTATGTTTGAAATAACATAAACATGTACCTTCTCCATCTATTTCTTTCCATTTTTAATGGGAATATGACTGGTCTATCACTTCCTCAAAAGAAATGTCTAGCTCTAAAATAGCAACTTGACATTATAGAGTTGGCCTATAGAAGATTGCACAAATTCTTATATATTCATAAATGTAATGTTTCACCTGGAACATTACCTAGAAATATAGGCTCCTTCTATATCCTTTGCCAAATTGAACTGTTATGCTATTGAACGTCTATATAATCTTATATATTTGGGCAAGTGGAAATTCTACTATCTTCTCTCCAATAATCAGTAGGACTTCTTTGTAATGGGGGGGAAACAGCCTTTGTAGTCACAATTAACTTGTCACAATGCCATCACATACTAGCTGTGATAGTGTAGTAAATTAAGGCCTATCAAGTTTTCTAGATGTGCTATCTTAAAAAGAGTATATTAAGCAGTAATAACACATATCTTGACTGTCAACATTAAATTTTGATGTTAAAACAAGCCAACACACAGAACAAAGTACTATCTGTTTACACTGTTTTTGAAAAGGACATTTTAATGTGCAAAATATTATAAAGATCCAATTTAATAATAAACGAGCATTCTTCAAAGAGAGGAAGAGATGGGATGAAAGAAACTGATTCTTAGCAATGGCACTAATATGCAATTATTTCATTTTTCTGTGTTATTGCTATATCTTTGTACTGTTGAAAACTTGACCATAAGCAGCATTTACCTACCAATGAATCTGTTGCCTATAAATCAATGTTTGAAAAGCATAGACAAAATTGCTTTTTTTCCCCTCATTTGTAAAATAGAAATACTGCCCGTTGCTCTCTTAATATTGACACTGAAATGAAATGAGATGAGATAATGGATGTAACACACCTCTAGAAAGAATATAGTAGGTGCTCAAAAATTTGAATTAATCTATTATTCCCTTTCTTGAATTTACACAATTATGGAAGAAAGCAAAGAGCATATCCCAGTGTATAATTCCTTTACTACTTATTTGTTGCATAAATTTAGGAAAATAAATGCATGAATCTGTAACAGACTAAATAATGACCCCCAAAGATATAAGGCCCTAATCTCTGGAACCTATAAATGCCATCTCCAATAGAAAAATGGTTGTTGAATATGTCATTGAGTCTTTGCAGAGTGATTTGGTTAAGGATATTGCTATGTGGAGATTATTTTGGCTTATCCAGGTGGATAATCCAGGTGGATATTTTATCCAGAAAAGATCATGTAAAGATGAAACAGACAGAGATTTGAAGATGCTCACCTTGAAGACTGGAAGGAAGTAGCTACAAACTAAGAAATGCTGGAAACTGCCAGAGTGGAACAAAGTAAGGAATAGGTTCTTGCCTGCAGCATCCCAAGGAAAGGCAACCTTGTCTATACCTTGAATTTGGCCCAGTGATACTGATTTCAGACTTCTGGCCTTCAAGCTGTGTAAAAATAAAATTTTATTGTTTGACCATATGACTCCAGGAAAGCGACAGTCCCTCCCTGAACTCTCTTATTTGTAAAGTGAGTGCAATTTGTTGAAATCTCAGGTCATTATAGCTTGAAAATGATGTAATTTTTATCTAACAAGTACCACTGAGTGCTAAGGTAAGGGCGTTTATTGGTAGATGCTGAAGTGAATATGAAGATTCTTGTAGCCCATGTTCTTAAATTTCTTTAATATACTTCAAGTAGAGAAATCTCATACAAGTAGCTGAGCAAATAAAGCCTCATAGAAGTAAATAAAGGGGATGATGATACCAGCTCTAATACTTGAATGAATCACATACCTTGAGGTCAGAAGGGAGGGAACCAATATGTGTCCTGAGAATCGTGTTAATCTATGTATCTGCGCATTTGGGCATTTCAAAATTACCTTAAATATTGCCTACTTTTTGCTTCACTTTTATTTCTCCAAATGAATAAGAATACTATTATAAGATATGCATAAGAATTCAGCTAAGATCATAAACACAATCATATCATTGCATGCTCTTAATCTATATGTTACAGGATGGTAAATGTGAGGAATAGTACTTGATGAAAAAAACAGCCACTTTGTCCAGACCTCAGAAACTATCAAGTCTGTAGTATATGGAGGTGAGATTGCCTCTTCTTAAAAAAACAGAAGCAAAAATGTTATATATGAAGCCAAGATTTTCAGATTATCTGAAGCCATTTATACATTTTATCCCAGAATCATGAGGCTATGTGGTCTATGTGACCAATACAGAAGAAAATAAATGTCTTAGCATATTTCTGAAAAATCAAATATCTGCCAACAATTCATCTGAGCCTGAAAATGCCACACAATGAAGATGAAATAATAGCAGATAAGTATTTCACAAATCAAAGTTTCTCTTCTCTGCCTTTGGACATATTTTCCAACACATTCTCTCCTCTTATTGTCCCTAGACAATGCCGGATTGTTAAATTGACTCCCTCTGGTCAGAAATGTGTAAGCAAGTATAACACAGGAAACTGAGCATGAAGTCCCAGTGCTAATTAAATGCTATTGCTGCTTTTCATTTTCCTCAGTACATTTTTTAAAAAATTAAATGTTTTTACTTCTAAGTGTTGGAAACATTGCAAAAATGCATTTAAATTGAACACTGTTTCAATCCCTTAGTTTAATTTTTGCTACACTATTACACAATATGAAACGCATTTATGAGCAGAGGGAAAATGGTTTGTAACAGGCACATTATTTTTACCTCTGTAACTTCAATGTTATCATTTAAACAATATTGTCACAACTATCCACCCATTTTAAGTAACTTGAACATACCTCAAAGTGAAAAATTGAACATTCATTTAAGTTCTTGTTGATCCATTTAAAGTTTTCTCCAGCTACTAGAGAATTATAGTTAAGATCATATTCTAAACGGCCCTGCCAGACTTCCAATTCCACATACACATAGTATGTAGAACTCATGAATATAACTAAGACTAAACTTTCTCTAATACCGACCCAGAAACCTCTACTTAACTCATGTCAGGCACATTTATTTTTGAGTTGAAGCTAATAATAATGACCATACACATAGTATGTAGAAATCATGAATATAACTAAGACTAAACTTGTATCTAATACCAACCCAGAAAACTTCACATGGCTAATAATAAGGTTATAATGTACTGAAATAAGTTAACACACTTACCACTTTCTAATTTATCAAAAATTAGAGTAATCTGGGCAAATTTAGGCAAATTGAGAAGAAACAGTTTCCATAACTCCAATCAGTTTTTCAATTTTCTTTCTATAGGCCAGATGAAGAAAGCAGAATGTGTCTCTTTCTATTGGAAAGAGAACAAGAGGGTTTTCTCTGCTAAGATTATCCATACCCGGGGCAACAGAGCTTGGGACAATGATGATCCTTATGAAGTAGGTGGAAATTTGGCTAGGCAAGCAGGACTCTGCAACCAGAAAACAGTCGCAGGCCAGCACTGTTCAAGGCACATGGAATTGGAAAGTTGTGTCCTGTTTGTTGCCCTCCTATGCACACTCCACACAACTCTCCGGGTGACCACTGTGAAACACAAATCTTGTCATACTGTTCATTTGCTTAACATCCTTCAATGTTACTCTTCCATCCCTCTTAATAATCAATGCAGGTTTTATATATAATGTATAGTATAAAAATAAAACTAATATATCCAACTCAATATTATGTTCCATTTTTAAATAAATTTTTTAAACATGAGACTTTTACAATGTTGCATAAATTACAGTAGAGACAGTATAAGATGTGGCAAAAAATGGTGGGATGTACCCGAGTAAAATAGAAAAACATTGGTCTAGAATACAGTCCAAATTTCTCAGTGGAGAAGAATTTCCATCCAGTTCACTACCCTTCTGGCATTATGATTTTTAGGACTCCATTCCCTGTCCCCTATATTCTACAAACATAGCATACCTCTAGGAATTTTCTGAACCTGCTAGACCATTTATTTCTTTCTGATCTCTCTGTAAGCCGAGTCCTTTGGAAGGCTGTCTCACTGGAACATTGGGCTTTCTCTTTCTCTCTCTTTCTCTCTTTCTCTCTCTCTCTGTCTCCCCCCACCCTCTCTCTGTCTCTCTCCTCTTCTGTCTCCTTTGGGAGGGTACTTGCACTAAAGTGCATTTTTGCATACAATTTCTCATATTTTAATATTTGGTTTAAGTATTAGTTCTAATAGGATGACTTTCCATCCTCCACATTTCCCCATCCTATAACACTGAACAATTCTCCTGTACTTTCATGTATGCTCTGACAATTCCTGTCATAGTATTGCTATTGCACCGAACTCTTTTTTACATTCATCACCTCTGCTACACTGTATCCCAAAACTCAGCACTATTAATGATACATAATTTCAGCCAATTGTGTTGAACAAATTAACTGTGTCCACTGCTAATCAGTAACCCATGAAATGCTTCTATTTTCCAACTAATAAGAATATTATTAGATTTTTATCATTCTTGTGTTATTTTTGAAGGAACATTGGGCCATTTATTTTGACAACGCATGCCCAGTGCATAGAATAATATTAAGTGATATTGTTTCTTTATGTTAATAATTTAATCTTTTTGACATATATCTACACATTTTTTGATACTCTTCCTTTTAAGAAGTGGAACTTTAAATCCCCTCTCTTGAATACGAAGTGAGCTCTCTTTTAAGGAATAGAATGCAGTAGAATAGAATGTATGTTCCTTCTAAGATTAGGCTATAGAAAGACTATGAATACTATGTTGGTTGTTCTCTTCTCCCATGGATCTCTCGCTCCAGGACAAAACATACCATCAGAACCATGTGCCAAAGAAGTTAAATCACCTGCTAATAGCCATGATGTGAATCTGGAAGTGGGTCCTTCAGACCTAGTCAAGCTTAAAATTATTGCACATCAGTGGACACTCTAGTTGAAGCTATGGGCAAATCTCAGAGTCAAAATGAAACACATAAGCTACATCTGTTCCCAGATTTTTCACCCATAAAAGTTTAGAGTCATAAATATGTATTGTTTTAAGCCTCTAATTTTAAAGACAATTGTTACACATAAATAGATAACTAATATTAGACATTTGACCTTGAGCACATTGCTCAATCTTGTTGAAGTTGAGTTTCCTTGCATGTAAAATTAAAATAACATTTTTAGAATTACCTTGATAATAAAGGGACCTATGTGACTTATCCAATGAAGTGCTTCCGAATATATAGAAAGAATAGATATTTTCACCCATCTCAAACGCCATGTGACTTCTTCTTTTTAAATATGGTTGTTATTAATTAAAGACTCATATGAATATGGTACTGTGCTGGGTATTATACAAAATGAGGATAGCTGAGACTCTTGCAGTACCATCCTCATAACAATATGATTTTGTTTCTCATATAACTAGTCTATTGACAAATAATGTCTCTTATGGTAAAAGCATAAAAACTGTTTTTTCATATGTCCTTTTATTTTTATTTTTTATTTTGAGACAGAGGCTTGCTCTGTCTCCCAGGCTGGAATGCAGTGGCATATGGCATGATCTCTACTCACTGCAATCTCCGCCTCCCGGGCTCAAGCAATTCTCCTGCCTCAGCCTCCTGAGTAACTGAGATTACAGGCATCCACCACCATGCCTGGCTAATTTTTGTATTTTTAATAGTGACGGGGTTTCACCATGTTGGCCAGGCTAGTTTTGAACTCCTGACCTCAAATGATCTGCCTGCCTTGGTCTCCCATAGTGCTGGGATTACAGGTGTGAGTCACCACACTTGGCCTTCATATATACATTTTGAAAATGTTCACAACCTTATTACATAAATGGCCATGCAGGTAGTAACTAGACAAAGGTTTCAGTGATGACTCCTACCTACCCATAATAAAATGCTTAGCAAAGTCTATAATCTTCACCAGAAAACCCACAGTTAAGGAGTATAACAGGATATATATATATATATATATATATATATATATATATATATATATCTGTTAAGGTTTTTGCCTCTTTAAAATGTAAAATGTCTTAGAAAAAAAGAAAGCACTTACTAATTATTATTATACTAAAATATATTTGTTCCTTTATAGGTCTCCAATTGTGGTTCACAAACATCCTGCCCCTTCATCATCATGTGTGTGTTTTTAGGGGATATTCTTTTTTAAAAATAAAAATTCCAATTGGTCTGACCTTGACAATGTGCAGAAACTGGACCCCTCATACACTGCCCATGGGAATGTAAAATGAAGCAACTGCCGTGCAAGACAGTCTGGCAGTTCCTCAAAAGCTTAAACAATCACCATTTGACCCAGCAATTCTCGAAGGTGTATATATATATATATATATACACAAAAACTTGTCCATGAATATTCACAGCAGTGATATTCATAATAGCCAAAAAGTGAAAGCAACCCAAATGTCCGTCCATTGGTGAATGGATAAATAAAATATAGTACTATGTGTGTGGTTCCCGAGTTCCCCTGCTTTCTGTGCCCTGACCAAGTATCAGAGTGCTTTGACCACCCTGTGACCCAGCCAGCTACAAGTTTTTTCCTGCAGACTTGCAACCAAACACTGGCCTTGCATATTCCCAGGCACTAATAAGGATATCTAGGTTGTTGCCCAAAACACTGAAACTGACCCCTGCCTTTAACCAAATTCCATAAACCCTCATGTAAACTCCATACCCTGACCCCTCACTGGGGATATACCTAGGTGAAACACCCCCTTTCTCTGGCTGTCTGTCATGAGAATTATTGCAGCCCACTCTGTAAGTTTCCTTAATAAATGCTTTGGCTTTAGTACTTAAAACAAAACAAAACAAAATAAAAATAATAAAAATTCCTGGGATCCACATAATTCTTATATTCATTTATAATTTTTTGTCAATGGTTGAGAAAATCATAGTTAAAAAAAAACACCTTTCTGCTTACATACATTTGAGAACATTGATTTACACTGCTACTTAATCTTATCAGCACATGAACATCTCAATGACTTCAAAAGCTCCTCAGGTAACATAACTCTTCAGCCATAAATAAGAACTACTGATGTAGACCTTGTAACCTGACTCATTTTGCTCATTTGCATTACACACTGGGTTCTGGAATGTATTTGACATTGTACCCTCTCAACTTAGAACACAACCTGTGCTGAAAGGTACAGAGTCTTGAACGTAGAAACACAGACACTGTAAGCTTTTATCAGAAGGGAGCAGTCAGAGAGAAAGCTTCCAATTAGTAAAGGTTACTAAAATGATCTAGACTGGTTTTGTGGAAATTACTGATGAGTAAAATACAAGAGAGTGGAAAGAATACCATACAAAAGAGAAAACTGAGTGACACGAAACTGTAAAAATAAACAAATGAATAAATAAACAACTTCATGATTTATAGTGAGTTCTACTTTCTGCAAGAAAAGCAAACACTTTGTCACTTAAATCAATGGCAGAAAACAAAACTTTTCATGTATTTCCTAATAAGAAACACATTTGGTGATATTTCTAAAAGTTATGGGGAAATAGGCCATAAAGTGAACATATTCTCTCTAAAGTCAAACATTAACAATCTCACATTGTCTTCCTAAGTATAGACTCCTTAGCTTGTCATCCAATGCCTCCACAACATAGCATCAATCTCTCTTCCTAGAATCCCATTCATGATGCTCCATGATACATCCAATATTCTAAGCTATATTGAGTTCATTCTTTCTACATCTTAAATTTTCTGGCTCTGCACATTTGTTCACATTGTCAATGATGTGTTTATTTTTCAAAATACAGATCAAATGTGAAATCCTACTTGGCAATTTGATGACTCTGTATTTCTCTCCTCTTGGAAAGAAATCTACCAACCTCTGAAACTCTGGAGCACTTAGATTAGATTGGATTTCTGTTTAACTACCTATTGGTCGTTTAGATTTAGATTTCTATGTAACTGTATTATGTTGTACCTTGCATTATCTGTGCACATCTTTAAATATCTAATAAAATTAAGACAGTATTTCTAGGTTATTCTATTGTCCCCCATCCCCTTTGGCAACTAGAAAATGAAACAGTCTGAAATAATGAAATTGTTTTTATATCCTGCCATATATCTGTTAGCTGCAGCCTGGTTACTTTTCAAACAGCAATTTTTTTTTTTAGCACTCTTCCAAATTTGTCACCTGCATTAAAGATCTAGTTTTGAATTTATCCTATGTTCTTTCTCATTGCTAGGGAAGGAAGAGCCAAAATATTCTGCCAAAGTCCTTGAATAAAAACTTCATATCTTCAATTGTTCAAAAACACCGGCTGGGCATGGTGGTCACACCTGTAACCCCAGCACTTTGTGACGCCAAGGAGGGCAGATTACCTGAGGTCAGAAGTTTGAAACCAGCCAGGCCAACATGGCAAAAACCCATCTCTACTAAAAATACAAAAATTAGTTGGGGTGGTGCTGGGTGCTGTAATCCCAGTTACTCTAGAGGCTGAGGCAGGAGAATGGCTTTAATCCAGGAGGCAGAGGTTGCAGTGAGCCGACATCGTACCACTGAACTCCAGTCTGGGCAACAGTGAGACTTCACCTCAACAAAAGGAAAAAAAAAATTGTTCAAAAACACAGAGCAAAGTTTCATATTATAAAAAAAATCCTGTTTTCATTTCAAAGCGAAACTTTCTCTTTCTTTAGTATAATATCTCTAAATTGCTGGTTTTATTACTAGAGAGAATAAAGAATAATGTCCACACTTTTTCATATTTTAACAGCTTTCTATCTGTTGTGATAATGGGCAGTTTGCTGAGCCTGCTGGTCACCCACTTACCTCTATAAGAGCTCACCTTTGCAAAGCTCTGAAAAAATGGTTAGGGCTTTCAAGTGGAACCTTAACCTTCTTATTCATAACCAAAGAATACTTGCTTTCTCACACTTGAAGGTGGAATGTTCAGATAATGGATATTACATACAAATAGCAAGTCTCACAGTGGCATTAACATTTTTATAATACTTATGTCTGTTTTACATTGTGTTATTGAGTCCTTTATAAATGTGTCTTCCCTCTTGAAAGATACTTATTGGCACTTGAATACAACATAGCTTTATTTAGTGTTAGAACAGCTCAGAGGAGTGAGTAGCTCCCTCTGTAGGCAGGTCGTCCTGTGGAGCATTCAGCTCTCTGCAGAGAGGAGACTCTGGAGAGGAGAGCTCCTCTCTGCGGAGAGGCTGTGGAGACATTTCTGCAGGTCTCTGAAACTCTCAGCAGAAGGTAGCTCCTTCCTGCTCACTGGTTGTCTGTGCAGCTCTCAGCAGAGAGGGCACACCTCTCTGCAGCTGGTCTTCCATTCCCAGTGTCTCTCTGCTGTCTTCCTCTTCTGGCTGTCCTCTGACCTTGTCTGGCTGAGCCTGGGACTTTTATGGACCTCAGGGGAAAGGAAGTGCCTGCTGACTGGTCCATGGGCAGCCATGGGCAGGCTGGAAGAGGCATCCCAGGAGTCCCTACTCCAGTCTGTGGGACTGGCAAGTCCAGTGCCCCAGTCTTCAGGGCCCTCCCTGGCCTGAGGGTGGGCCCTTACTGGGGACACCACTCCCACCCCCTTCCACCTGGACTTTGTCTGCCTCCTGCTGCCATTCATAGCTCCCCAGGGATTGCCCCCAACCCCGCTCAGAGATCAGAGTGAGTGCTGGGAGTAGAGAGAGGCCAGGCAGTGGGAGCAGATACTCTTGAACCTGCAGACACTGGAGTCCTTTCTGGGGCTACTGAGAGTACAGGCTGCAGAGATGCCCTGGTCCTGTGCCTGGGAGGGCAGCAGCAATTGCACCCAGGAGCTCCTGCCCTGCCAACTTAGAAGAGGCAGGGATCCCGCTTGTCCCACTCCTTCCTGCTTCCTGGAGCTGGAGGCCGAGGTCTGCAACCACTGGTCCACTGCTGCAGCTGCACTCAGCAAGGCAGATCCTGCCTGTTCCTGGCTCCCACCTGGAGGCTCCCATCTACAGTGCAGTTTGGGTGGCTATAGCCCCTCCCAGGAGGGCGGGGGTCCTGCCTGCTGTATTAGAGCAGGCTTGTGTCTGCAGCTGTGGTTTGGGCAGGGCTGCAGCAGCATAGAGAGCTCCCTTCCCAACTCAGGAGCAGGGCTCCCACTGGCTCCATGGAGTATGCAGTTGCAGCCATGCTTTCCTGCTGCAGCCAGAATGAGGGCAGCAGCCACTGCAATCATTGCCATGGACCTTTGCAATTCTGGGCACAGGAGATTTTCCCTAAACCTCCCAGGGTTTCCAGACTGACACATAGAGTGGCATGGATTCTGGTCAGAGCACACGCTCAGGCCTATGTGGAGCTTCATGGGCCTTGGATCCCTGAGCACCTTGGCACCAGCTGCCGTCGCCCTATCTTATCCTGGGGGCATGTGAGGACACACTTTCTCACATGCCCCCAGGATAGGGACCACCTATCCTGAGTGGGTGTACTGCAGGACTTACCTCTGCTGCACCACACCAGGCAAAGTCAACAGGTCTGGGACTCCAGGGCAGCCACTCATCCTCAGCCTGAGTACTCTAGCTGTTCGTGACTCTACATTTCTCTGAGACAGAGCTCCCAGAAGTAACAGACAGGCTTGCAGCATTTGCTACTGCTGTAGAGCTTGCCCCTGCTGCCCTGAGGCAAGGGCAGGAGCCAAGAACCCAAGAACTGCTGGAGGCCTCCAGCAAGTCACAGGTACTGCATGGAAAAACAGCCAAACTGTTTTCTACATGGGTCCTTGGCCCTACTACTTCTCACTGGGCAGGGCTTCACAGCCTGGGTCCCCAGCACAGCTACCCTATCCCTGCCTGATCACTTCAGTTGATGGCCACTTTGCATTTACCTAGGATAAAGCTCCCAGAGACAACCAATAGGCCCTCTGGCTCTCCACAGGCTAGGGAGGGAACAAAGACCTTGATTGCTTTTCTTACACCTCCTGCACAACAGCACAGCCTCCCTATGGAAAGGAGATCAGACTGTCTTCACTGTGCTGTACCTTCTCCCTCCCCTGACCCTCCTCTGCTCTTCACCAGGCAGGGCCCTCTGGCTTGGGCTTCACCAGTACAGCTGCCCCACCCACAGTTGATCATTCTGATTGGCAGCGGCTCTGTGTTTCTCTGGGGGGAGCTCTCAGAGGCAACTGAGAGCCCCTCTGCCACTGCCACTGTGGCAGTACCTGCCATTGCTGCCCACAAGATAGCTATTTTAAGAAATAACAAAATTGATCTTCTAGAGCTACAAATTCACTACAGAAATTTCATAATAAAATTAGAAATATTAACAGCAGAATAGACCAAGCTGAGGGAAGAATCTCTGAGCTTGAATGCTGGTTTTTCAAAGCAACTCAGTCAAACAAAAATAAAAGAGAATTTTTAAAAATGAACAAAATTTCCAAGATACATAGGATTATAGAAAGAGAACAAATCTATGCCTCAGTGGCATTACCTAGAGAGAAGGAGAGAAAATAAACAGGTTGCAATAAATTCGAGAATATAGCTCATGGAAATTTCTCCAATCTTGCCAGAGAGCCTTACATACCAATCCAAAAAACTCAGAGAACCCCAGTGAAATACTAAACAACCATCCCCATGCTATATATATATATAAAATCTTAAAGGCATCTAGAAAGAATGGTCAAGTCTCATACAGAGGGAATTTCATCAGGCTAGCAGGAGACCTCTCAGCAGAAATATTACAAATCAGAAAAGATTGAGGGCATATTTTCAGCATCATCAAATAAAAGAAATTCCAAATGAGAATTTCATATCCTGACAAACTAAGCTTCATAAGTGAAGGAGAAGTAAAATCCATCTCCACAAACTAACACTAAAGATATGCATAAAGACTAGCCTTACAAGAGGTCTTTAAGGGAGTGCTAAACATGGAACCAAAAGAATGACACCTACTACCAAAAATATACTTAAGCACATAGCTCACAGTCACTTCAAAGATATCACAAAATGAAGTTTACACAAGAACCACCTAATAACATGATAATAGGATCAAAATCTTATGTGTCACTACTAACTTGGAATGCAAATGGGCTAAGAATCCACTTAAAAGAGACAAAGTGGCAAACAGACAAAACCCAACTATCTGTTGTCTTCAAGAGAGCCTTCTTACATGTAATGGAACATACAAGCTCAAAGTAAAGGGATGGAGTAAGAGCTACCAAGCAAATGGAAAACATAAAAGAGCAGGAGTTGCCATTCTTATATCAGATAAAACAGGAGGACAAAGAAAGACATTACATAATGATAAAGGGTTTTATCTAACAAGAGAACTTAAGTATCCTAAATATATACACACCCAACATTAGAGCACCCAGATTTGTAAAATAAGTTCTTGGCCTATTAAAAGACTTAGAGAACCACACAATAATAGTGAGAGACTTCAACTCCACACTAACACTGTTACACAGATTATAAGGGCATAAAACTAACAAAAAAATTCTGAACATAAACTTGAGACTTGACTAATTGAATCTAATAGACATCTACAGAACACTCCACTGAATAACCACAGGATACACCTTCTTCTCTTCTACACATGGAACATATTGAAAGTTCAACCACATGCTTGGTCATAACATAAATCTTAATAAATTTAAAAAAATCACACCACAAACACTCTCAGATCACAGTAAAATAAAAATAGAAATCAATATCAAGAAGGTATCTCAAAACTACAGAAATTCATGAAAATTAACTTGCTTCTGAGTAACTTGTGAGTGATAATTGAAATTAAGACAAAATTTTTTTTTTAATCTTTGAAATTAATGAAAATAGAGAAACAACCCACCAAAGTCGCAATGCAGTGTTATGAGGAAAGGGTATAGTGCTACATGCCTTCCTCAAGAAATTAGAAAAATCTCAAATTAACAATCTAAAATTGCACCTAAAGCAACCTGAAAACACAAGAACAAACCATTTCTTAAGCCAGCAGAAGAAAAGAAATAACTAAAATTAGAAAACTTAATGAAATTGAGATGTATCAATCGATACAAATATCAGTGAAACCAAGTGTTGGTTCTTTGAAAAAATAAGATTGACAAATCACGAGCTAGATCAACAAAGAAGAAAAAAGTGGAGATCCAAATAAGTACAAACAGAAATGGTAAAGATATCATTACAATTGATCCCATGGAAATACAAAAGATCCTCAGAGAATATTATAAACAACTCTATGCACACAAATTAGAAACTCTAGAGAAAATAGATAAATTCTTGAAAACACACAATCTCCCAAGATTGAATCAGGAAGAGACTGAAACCCTGAATAGACAAATATCAAGCACTGAAATTTAATCAGTAATAAAACAAATACAACAACAAAACAGAAAAAAACGTGCTAACCAAAAGAAAGCCCTGGACCAGGTGCATTCACAGCTCAAATCTACCAGACATAGAAACAATAACTGGTACCAATCCTATTGAAACTATTCCAAAAAATGGAGGTGGAGGGGCACCTCCCTAACACATTCTTGGAAGCCAGCATCATCCTGATACCAAAATCTGACAGACAGACAGACACACACACACAAAAAAAAACTCCAGGCCAATGCCGTTGATGAACATAGACACAAAAATCCCCAATAAAATACTAGCAAATTGAATCCAGCAGTGCATGCAAAAGTTACTATACCATGATCCAGTAGGCTTTATTCATTGGATGCAAAACTAGTTTAACATATGCAAATCAATAAGTGTGACTGAGTACATAAACAATTAAATATAAAAACTCATAATTACCTCACTCAATATAGAAAAAGCTTTTGATAAAATCCAACAACCATAAATATAAAAATCCTCAACAAACTGGGCATCGAAGGACTATGCCTCAAGGTAGTAGGAGCGATCTATGACAAACCCACAGCCAACTTCATATTGAATGAGAAAAAGCTAGAATCATTCCTCTTGAGAACTGGAACAAGACAATAATTTCTGCTCTCACCACTTATTCATATTCAACATATGACTGGCAGTCCTAGCCAGAACAATCAGGCAAGAGAAAGAAACGAAGGGCATCCAAGAGGAAAGAGAAGTCAAACTCTTTCCCTTCACTGACAATATGATTCAATACCTACAAAATTCTAAGACTCTGCCAAAAGACTACTAGAACTGATTAACATTTTTAGTAAAGTTTCAGCATACAAAATCAATGTACAAAAATAAGTGGCATTTCTATACATCAGTAACATCCAGGCTGAGAATTGAATCAAGATCACAATTCCATTTACAATAGCCACAAAGGAAAGAAAATATCTGGGAATAGAGCTAACCAAGGAGGTGAAAGATCTCCACAGAGAGAACTACAAAACACTGCTAAAAGTAATCAGAGATGACACAAACAAATGGAAAAACATCTTATGCTCATGGATTGGAAAAATCAATATCATTAAAATGGTCATATTGCCCAAAACAATTTGTAGATTCCATGTTATTCCTATCATACCACCAATGCCATTCTTCACAGAACTAGAAAAAACTATTCTAAAATTCATGTGGAAACAAAAAAGAGTCTGAAGAGCCAAAGCAATCCTAAGCAAAAAGAACATTGTCAGAGGCATCCAACTACCCAACTTCAAACTATACCATGCGGCTACAGTAACCACTACATGGTATTGATACAGAAACAGATACACAGATCAATGGAACAGAATATAAAATTCAGCAATAAAGCCTCACTCTTATAACCATCTGACCTTCAAAAGGCCAACAAAAATAAGCAATGGAGAAAAGATTCCCTATTTAATAAATGATGCTGTGATAACCGGCTAGCTATATGCAAAAGAATGAAACTCGACTTCTACTTTTCACCATATGCAGAAATTAACTTATGATAGATTCAGTATTTAAATGTAAGATCTCAAACTATAAAAATCCCAGGAGAAATTCTAGGAAACACCATTCTTGACATCAACCTTGGGAAAGGATTGATGACAAAGTTCTCAAAGGTAATTTCAACAAAAACAAAAATTGACAAGTAGAAACTAATTGAACTAAAGAGATTTTGCATATGAAAATAAACTATTAACAGTGTAAACAGACAACTTACAGAATGGGAGAAAATATTTGCTAAGAACCCGAAAAAGGTCTAATATCCAGAATGTATAAAGAATTAAGCAAACCAACAAGCAAAAAACAAACAATACCATTAAAAATTGGCAAAGAACAGGAACAGACTCTTCTCAAAAGAAGACACAGAAGTGGCCAAGAAACATAAGAAAAATGCTCATTGCTAATCATCAGAGAAATGCAAATCAAAACCACTATGAGATACCATTTCACATCAGTCAGAATGGTTAATAAAATGTCAGAAAACAACAGATGCTGGTGAGTCCTCAGAGAAAAGGGACCACTTATACATTGTTGGTTGGAATGTAAATTAGTTCAGCCACTCCACTGTGGAAAGCAGTTTGCAGATTACTTCAAGAAGTAAAAGCAGATATACCATTTGACCCAGCAATCTCATTACTGGGTATATACCCAATGGAAAACAGATCATTATACTAAAAAGACACAGACTCATATGTTTATCTTTGCACTATTCATGATAGCAAAGACACGGAACCAACTCAGGTGACCACCATGGTGAATTGGCTTTAAAAAACTTGCTATATATACACCATTGAATACTATATAGCCATACAAAAAATGAAAATATGTCTTTTGCAGCAATATGGATAAAACTGGAGACCATAGTCCTAAGCAAATTAACATAGGAACCAAAAACCTAATACCGTGTGTTTCTACTTATAAGTAGGACTAAATATTGAGCACCCACAGGCATAAACATGGGAACAACAGACATTGAAAACTGCTAGAGGATCGGGGGGTGGTGGGTTAAAAAAATACCTATCGGGTACATTGCTCACTACCTGAGAGCAATATGTCTATGTGACAAACCTGCACGTGTACCCCCTGCATCTAAAGTTGAAAAAAAGTTATATTAATGAAAAAAATATAAATAGATAAAACAAATAGATTTTATGGTTAATATGTAGCACAATTGTAACATTGCAAACAATAAGGAAATGAAAGTAAAATTTTACATATATTAGAGACATTGAACATTGTGCTTTGAAATCCCTTACAAGTGTACGTTACATCCTGAGACTTACACTGCCTACATCTATAAGGATCTCCTCCAGAGAACACAAAATATTATTAAAATGCATCTTTTAAGAATCCTAACAAAATTATAAAATCATCATCATCACCACCATTATCAAAGAAACAATTCTCCAGTTTTGTCCAGGAAAGACTACATCATGATTAACAGATGACAATATCCCCAGTATATTGATCTTATAAAAATACTATGTTTCAAGCAGCTGCAGCTTCATACAAGTCATTGTGGTTATCCAACAGTGTTGGCTCTACTTCTGTGCTTATGAAGCCAATCATTTAAACCAACTGAGTATCCAATGCAGCAGGGGTCCCCAACACCCTGGCCAGAGAAATGGTACCAGTCCATGGCCTGTTAAGAAGCTGGCTTCACAGCAGGAGGTAAGCTGAGAGACAGCATTATTGTCTGAGCTTTGCCTCCTGTCAGATCAGCCATGGCATTAGATTCTCATAGGGGTGCAAACTCTATTCTGAACTGTTCATGTGTGGAATCTAGGTTGCACACTCATTATGAGAATCTAATGCCTGATGATCTGAGGCGGAACAGTTTCATCCCGAAACCGTCTCTCTTCCTGCTTTGTCTGTTGAAAAAGGTCTTCCGGGAAACCAATTCCTAGTGCTAAAAAGGTTGAGAACTGCTGCAATACAGGATTTCCTTCAACAAATGAATGTACTAGTCTCATTGAATATTCTGGTACATATACAGTTGTATTTTCATGTTTAGATTAATAAGATGATGTTCTCCTTCAATTGGTGTTTTCATATTTTTTTCTTTTTTACTTTGGGAAATTATGGACAATTATAAATTTTACACACTCAACAATGGATTAGATGACCAGCAAATGCACATAGAAGAAAATGTATAAGTAAATGGGCAGAACTTCATAAACCTTCAGAAATCTATCCAAATATACTAATTTAAAATAACTGCCAAAAAGTTATAGATTCTAAAAGGAAATTCCATAATTTGGTCTCTCCAGAAAATTTAATTTAGTAGAACACTGCAAAATTCCTGACATTCTTTTAGCCATGACTAATCTCAGAATTCAAGACTTTAAGAAGTCAAAGAGCAAAATGCGGGAGACAAAAAAGATGCGAGTTTGTATCAAAGGTTTGCCTTATCTTTAAAGAGAAAAAAGAAACCATTTTTTTTAAAAAAAATACTAAGGTTTGTTTTCTATTTGAGTTGTAACTCAACAGTGATCAATCTGAAAGCCTAGCCACGTTATTGATATGGTCTGTAAAACTGTTTTCCATACACTCCTTTTTCTTATTGTTCCTAAAGAATAATGCTTGGAAAAATCCGTGCAACAATACCAGCACTTTGGGAGGACAAGGTGGGCAGGTCACCTTAGGTCGGGAGTTCAAGACCAGCCTGACCAACATGGAGAAACCACATCTCTACTAAAAAAACACAAAATTAGCCGGGCATGGTGGTGCATGCCTGTAATTCCAGCTACTTGGGAGGCTGAGGAAGGAGAATTGCTTGAACCTGGGAGATGGGGGTTGTGGTGAGCCAAGATTGTACTATTGCACTCCAGCCTGGGCAACAAGAGTGAAACACCATCTCAAAAAAAACGGCACTGCCAAGAAACAATACACTGTGTGTACTCAATCAACTAACTCAGCCAATTCTCTAGATCTTCATTTACAGATTATTATAGGTATTTTAAAGCATTTCAGAGGTTAAATAGTCCTCCCTCAGGTTTCCTCCTGATCTGTTGGTCTATGACTGCAGAATGTATTGATTTGGCTTTTGTCTATGGATCAGTTCACTCACTCATCTACAGAGTGAAAAACATAAAGAGGGATGGTAGCAGGAATTTTCTTTCCCAGTATACAGATTGAAATGCTAATTCCTTTCAGAAACACTTGTATAGACACATCCAGAAGTAAAGTTTTACCAGCTATGTGGCTATTCTTTAATTTAGTCAAGTTAACACAAAAATTAACCATAAAACTCACTTGCAATGAGTAAATCATTAATTAATCAAGATGTGCAGACAGAAAATAAAATAAAGCTCTACCTCTCACTAATATGTTTCCTAAAGTAACACACCCAAACTGCTTTGTGTAGAGTACACATATTGACACCACATACACCACACACACAATAAAATGCATTACTCTTTCTCTAAACTCATTCAAGTTTAATTTAGTCACCAAGTCCTAGAAGGTGCTTATCATTTTCCCATCTCTCACTGATCTTTCTCTTCTTTCAATCCTTTTGTAAGCCTCCTGCTTTTCGATTCCCTTTTTGTATCTTTCCTGTGAATCAGAAAAACAATTAAACTGGAGGTGAAATGTATACTCAATAATCCTACAAATTCTCCTCAACAATTTTGGAGTCATCCTTTAATGAAAACAAAAGAACAAGCTAACCTCTGCACTAGGTACTGCAAATGGATGCCAGGGCGACAAAGTTATTATATATGTGTTCAGGGGCACTTGCACTCAGACTATGCATAGTCTAATCACTATTTACATTAGAATAACACAGATTAAATATTGCAAAATGGGGCATATTAGGATTGAAGGGAAGGAGATCATATCTATTTTGAACAATACAAAAAAAATTATAGATGGGCAATTGTTTGAATATTTCTTTAAGGATAGGACAGACAGAAATTCGAATGATTACAGCAAAGATGGGGAAGGACATTTTGAGTAAAGATCACATGAACAAAGACAGGGAGGTGGAAGTCATTGATGCAACACAGGAACAGGAAGTCAGCCACTTTAGTTAATTTACAAGGTTGGAGCAAGGTAATCACAAATGATAATGCTACAAAAGTAGGTAGGTGTTTTGAGTTACAGCATTTGTACTTTAGTTGACTAATGCATGAGAGCCTTTGAGAGGTTTTAAAGCAGACGTGTGCTGCTATTTGGCCTCTGTCAGCATGATGTAGCAGGGGTGTGTAGACAAAATTGAAACGGAAAAAAATAGACTGAGAAAAGCAGAAAGGCACTACTAAAATGATCAGGTATGTGATAAGGGCTAAACTAATTTGTCTATGATGGTGATATTAAAATCTACAGAAAATGGTTACTAATCTTACATTTGGAGAAAGTGTCAGAACCTGCATATTTTGGATAATTCCACAGAAATAGAGTATTCAGGAGAAAGAGAAGATATTGAGTGAAGATGATGTTTTCAATTTAGATAGAGAATTTACAGCTCTTGGAACTTCTACAGAGATGTACCAATGTAGAGCAATAATAATAATAATAATAAAACATATATTAGCAAGAATCTTAAGCAGCCATTTATTCTAACAAAACTCTATTGAAAACCTATACATTTTTTTTTCTCATATGTACAGGTGCTCCCAGAGAGCAAAACCAACAAAACTTCATGAGGAATAAATAAAAACTAACATAAAATGGCAGTCTCCCCAGGCATTCAGAACAGAAACCCTAGTTGTTTAAGTTAAAGAAAGGAATTACATCCCATTAACAGGAAAGGGAGCAATTTTAGAGTATTTGGCTGTTGTTGAATGAGAAAATTGAATAAATAGTCCCAACCTATCTCTATAAATTGTAGTTTTTATATAACCATACTATAACAGCATTAAAGAAAACTGAAAAATAAAACTCATTTTTCTGACAATGTTTTCATCTCTAAGTCTTTTCCACATTCATGTAAATTCATATTTTCATGGTTAACCAGAGTCATGCCATTTTATATTTTGTTTTTAAATGAAATTCAGGTTGTCACATAGACTTCTCACTTACATGTTTTTAGTGCTGAATAGCAATCTCTTGTGTGCACTTGAAAACATTTATATAATTCATTCAGCTGTGATGGGAGGTTTAGGCTATTTTTAATTGTGTTTATTTTTCTTAATGTTGTAATGATGGCTAATCTTGGTACCAGCCTCTGTAGATAACTTGTATCACTGTAATCATTGACCTAGACAGATAACTCTAGTAGGCTGGAAGCTTCTACAGGGAAGACATTTTGCCTTTTTCATTATTGTACCTGCTGAATATAGTGCATATTTTGATGCCAATAATGTTTTAATGAATTGCTTTTTTTCTCTTTTGGTCATTTTTTAGGATATACTTCTTAGAATAAAAAGAAGATGAAAAATCATTACTAAATAAACGGATGCATTTATGTTCATAATTATGCTGTCAAAATGTGTTAACATTAATTATTCCAGCACTAAGAGTCAACAAACGTTTATTAAAACTCCATTCTGTGATAGCATTATGCTAGGAACCTGGGATCAAAGGTGAAACCCACCAGACAAATATAATTGTTGAATTTAAGCAGCTCACTTTTTGTTATTTCTTGTCACCATCCCTTTTCCCTTGACTTCCTTCTAAGGGTAGCCTCTTCCCCAGGGGATACAAAATAAAGCATCCCATGTGTGATGGTTAATACTAGGTTTCAACTTGATTGAATTGAAGAATGCCTAGATAGCTGATACAGTATTATGCCTGGGTATGTCTGTGAGGGTGTTGCCAGAGGAGATTAACATTTAAGTCGGTGTGGGTGGGCACCATCCAATCAGCTGCCAGTGCAGCTGCAACAAAGCAGGTGGAAAAGGTAGGATGAGCTGGCTTGCTGAGTCTTCCAGCCTTCATCTTTCTCCCACATTGGATGCTTCCTATGCTTGGACATCAGTCTCCAGGGTCTTTGGCCTTTAGAC
Source organism: Cheracebus regulus (assembly GCA_963574635.1). Classification (NCBI taxonomy): domain Eukaryota; kingdom Metazoa; phylum Chordata; class Mammalia; order Primates; family Pitheciidae; genus Cheracebus; species Cheracebus regulus. Next base: position 132,956 of record CAUYQU010099535.1, read on the forward strand.
TCTTGGACTATACCACTGGTTCACTGGGGACTTTCAGGCCTTTGGCCACAGACTTAAAGATTCACCGTTGGCTTCCCTACTTTTGAGGATTTTGGATTCAGACTGAGCCACTACTTGCAGAGGGTCTATCATGTATTAGAAAGGCTTTTCATATATATATGAAAGGGGTTTATTAAGGAGAATTGATTCACACGATCACAAGGTGAAGTCTCATAATATATATAAATATGTATTTACATATGTCCTATTAGTTTTGTCCCTCTGGAGAACCCTAACATACTATGTACAGTTAAATCATCCCATGTCCTGCCCTGCTCAAATTATATACAGGTAACTCATGCTATGTCAGTTGGAGTCTCCCTCCCTGGAATGTTATTCTTTTTTATTTATTTATTTTTTATTTTTTAGGGTGGCTGGACCAGAACACTAGCGCACCCTGCCGGCTCTGGAATGTTAATCTTTAAAGATAGAATGAATACAAATGTCTAGATACATTTCACGTTGGGTCCTCTGATACAAAACTAGTGTTATCTGCATGCTTTCTAGGCCTGTGAGGTTGTTCTTTTCTAATCCAATGTCAGTCTTTTTTTTGGTCTCATCATCTCCTTCCTATTGTGAGCTCCTGTTGTTCTGTCAATAAACTACTTCTGTTTTCAAGTTAGCCAAAGTCAGTGCTTGTTTCTTGTAACCATGGATGAAACTAATAATACAAAATTGAGAAGACAGCACAAGTGGTAGGATAACGATTAACACTGGAAAACAACCAGGGGGTGACTGACACAGATGGGAAGCTCAAAGAGTAATAACAGTCTCATCAAGATAGAAGGATGGGAGATCCACTTAAAAATATGTGCTAATCACACACACACACACACACACACACACACACACACACACACACACATTTTAAATATATATAGTTATGATTGGCATATATAATTACTAGATAATTCCCCACTTATATATTTATTCTACTTTCTCATTAAAAAATATGCAATTTTGAAAATTATTCCTTTTTTTTTTTTTGGAAAGTCAGAGACAAGGGATACATCCATAAAACAAGGTCCTTTGTTTAGAGAGTTTTGTGTGTACAATGATAAGACGAATTCTTGCTACTTAGAAGGGAGTATGGTAATAGGGCCTAAATTTATTATTTAGGTGCACAAAGAACAAGAGAAAATAAATGACATTGAAAATTTATTTCCTCCAAAAGTTTGCTGAAACTTTTCTAGAGCTTATCTATTAAATAGTTGTGTTTCCTAACTTGTCAGCTTATGTTAACTGAGTTATCTCACCTCATTTTATTTTAGGAGAAAGTCTATGCATGAACTACTTCTAACAATAAGAAGAAATTAAACATCACTAAATGGATGTGAGCAATAAAGCATAAAAAATGATACTTTAAAGTTTAAAACATATTATTTGTTGAAGGGTGGCATGTGTTTAACATTATAAATGCAACCACCAAATAATTTTTCTGAAAATGGCTTAATATTATCTGAAAACAAATCTTATTGAGTCTGATGAATTTACTCCAGAATGAGACCTAACCTTGAGGAAGGAGACTGGACTTTGAAGTCAGAAAAATCTGGGTACTGGTCCCAGCTTAACAGAGAATAACGGGATCCCACATAATTCACATCACTTCTCAGTTCCAATTTCCTATTATATCAAATGGCACCATGAACACTTATATCCAAGGGTTTTTGTTAGGAATAAAGAAAATAAACATAAAGTACTAGACCTCTAATAGACAACATATCCATGGCAGATGTTTCTTGAAAATTGATTGTCTTCCTAATGATTTCTATCTTGCTCTGGAAGAGCTTGTATCCAAAGAGGATTCAATACTGTTTATGGTAATTTAGAAATATGCTAGAGACTCACTTTCTAGGTCTCAAATATATTTCAGTGCCTATTTAAAATTGCACTATGGAATGTTCCCTAATAAGCTGTTTATCACTTTCACCTGTCTTTCTGGTAAAAAACACCTGGAGCCAAAACCTATATTGTATAGTTCAGACATTTTCTCAGCCCAAATCTCATGTTGAAATGTGATCCCAGTGTTCGAGGTGAGGCCTTGTAGGAGATGATCAGATCATGGGGGCATTCTCATGAATGGTTTAGCACCATCCTCCTGGTGCTGTATCTTTGCAATCGTGAGTTGTCCTGAGATGTGGTCATTTAACAGTATATGGTATCTCCCCTTCTCTCCTTCTCTCTCTCTTGCTTTTGCCATGTGACTTGCAAGCTTTGGCTTTGCCCTCCACCCTGACTGTAACCTTATGGAGGCCTCCCCAGAAGCAGATGCCACTATACTGCCTGTCCAGCCTGCAGAGCTGTGAGCCAATTAAACCTCTTATAAATTACCCAGTCCCAGGCATTTCTTTATTGCAATTCAAGAACTGCCTAACATAATTCATATGATGAAGAAACTAAAATAAGTATTTTGAAGACCTCAATTTCTAAAAATTATGTCATATATGTAAGAAACTAGAGTAAATAATAAATTTCCTGTAAGTCAGAAGTTTCAGGATGTATAGTTTCTATTAACCCATTTTTCCATTCACTTCAGTGGTACACAAAGCATGTATATAAGTGGTTGTGGTTCAAATACATATATGCACATATACATAATTATATCTTATTATACAAAATGTGTATATATATATATTTATACAAAACGTATAATATACCACACCTCCAATACAATGTGTTTCCCTGGCATTTAACATGAAAACATTTTAAAATTTAAAAATAAGAGAAAATGAAAATAAATATTGTCTTCACTTATATGAAAAATTAGCAAAACAAAAATGGAGAATAGAATTAAATATTACATGAAATGTAATATACATATATATATAAATAACACATTTTATATGAGATATATAATTACATTACATATCTCAACTATATAATTCTAATTATATAGCTATATATAATATAGACATGGAATCAGCTCAGGTGCCCATCCATGGTGGATTAGATAAAGAAACTTGGTATATATGGATTTATAATATATATCTATCCCTTTGTTCTTTATTTTTCTAGATCCTTTAGGTACAAAGTTAGATTGTTAATTTGGGATTATTCTAACTTCTTGAGGAAACTTGGCTATATAGACATATAATTATATCTATATAATATCAATATATAGTCAAAATCTTATATATAGATAAATTTTGTATAATGAAATTATTGTAATAGATGATTGCTAAAGTATTTTATTATTAAGGAATACTTTCATGAAGAAGGAAAAAAGAAAAGAAAAAGTAAGAATCCTAGGTCACAAGACTATCAGCAATGAAGGTGGATGAGCATGGCTAAGCTGGAATATTAGCTCTGATTATGGTCTCCTTGATTTTCCATATATTAATATATATTATGGTATGTATGTGTGTATATATATAATACAGCTCTTATTGTATCCCTGGAATATTAAGTATTTTATGTATAATATTTTATTTAATTCTCACAAAATCTCGTGAAACAAGAGCCAGACTAAAAAGGTGTCCTTTCCACTTTGCTCCACTTGTTCAGGCACTCATTCGGACACAGTCTACTTTGTTTGAGGGGTGACAGCAAGCATTAGACACAAAGAGATAAGCAACTTAGTTTTGACTTGAATGCTCACTGTTTGCTATCAGAAGAAGATATGAAAGATGTGATATTAACATCTTATATTAATTGCAAAAATAAAGGTAGGCCTGAGGAAAGAGTGGTCTACTTTACTTGCACAGAGGTACAGATGAGGAGAGTTCACCAGGAAGGCCAGCAGGATAATCGACTGAGAGATGGAGACTGGAGGTAAGTTCAAGGAAGATGTTGTAACATGTGCAAAGCAAAGATAGAAAATAGCACATACATGGAAGTAAATACAGCATTTTGTGATTGGGTGCATGGTAGATGGGACAATAAAAATAAATAAACCCCTGCAACAAATCTTAGAAACCACTACACCCCCAGCACAATACTATTCATGTTTCTCTGACATTTTACATGAAAACATTTAAAAATTTAAAAACAAAATGAAAAAAATATTGTCCTTGTTTATTTGACAAAAAAATAGCAAGACAAAAATGTAGCAGAATAGAACTAAATATCAATTCTAAGTAAACTAGAGGTTATTTTAAATTATATGTCATTATTCTAAGAAAAAATGCTTGGTCTACTGCAAAGCAGATTAACTTTGGAAAGGGCAAGACCTGTGTTAAACGACCAGTTCAACTAATATCTACTCTAGTTACCTATCCTCTGTTAATTTTTGTTTCCTTATTTATACTCTGGGATTGAAAACATTTATAGACAGGGTTTAAGATTAATAGATATGGGTATAAAGTACATGATGTATTTTAAAATATTATATTTAAAATATAAAATATTATTTAAATGTATACATTTTTGACTATTTAAAAATGTTATACTTTAAAACAAGGAAAAATTATGATCAGATATATGATAAGACTTCTTTCCCCAGTAACTCCTAGCAGTGAAAATGCATGATGTCTGTGTATAGCATTCAGAAAAAACTAGTGCCATCTGGCGTTTGGCAAAGTGTTTGCACTTTTGAGCAGGGCGATAGAAAAGAAACCTGTAAGCTTAGAACAGGACCATGTAAACTTAGAATTCTTAACCATTTTAGACAGTTTGCCATTTAGGCAAATATACCAAAAAAGAAAAAATCAGAGTTGCATTAGCCCACTTGACTTATTCTCTCACAGTTTCCTTGGCTTTGGTCTGACAAATTACGTCTGCAAAAATCTTGGGTCCTAATCAGCACGATGGGGTCCCATAACCATAGTTTTCATTAACCTGATTTGAGATTGGAGTCCATTGCTCCTTTTATCCACGTGTGGCAAAATACTTATCAAATTACAGTTCTCTCCCTACACATAAAAACACTTCATGCATGTCACAGAAGATCATGATAAAGAACATTTTATTTTTCATGCCATTTATAATAAAGGCTTTGCAGAAATTAAAATAGTTTATTCTCCTGTTATTGCTAAGAAAAAAACAAGCAAATAAATCTTTCCGTAGTATTAAAAGACCCCTATTGGTTTATTAAACTTAATTTTCACCATTCAAACAACTAACTGCAAGCCTGAAAATAAAAACTGAGCCCTTACTATGCATAAGACATTAACATTGTGTGATAGAAAATGTTAAATTAGACATAAATCCTGCCCTTTTCAAATTGTTCCAAATCTAGTGGAGGAAATAAAATACACAAAAAGTGTTAGCAAAAAGTCAGTGCTATGTCAGAAATATAAAAATATTACTATTTTTAAACTATAAATATCCATGGAAAACTTTCAAATGGCCCTATAAAATACAGAGGATGAAATAATATAGAAAACAAATACACAAAATATCAACGTATTAACAAAAGGGTAAAAAGGGAGGCAATGCTAACATTGTACATGTGGTAAGTAGACAGAAGTCTAGGCCTGGCACAGTGGCTCACACCTGTAATCTCAGCATTTGGGGAGGCTGATGTGGGAGGATCACTTGAGCCTAGGAGTTTGAGACCAGCCTGGGCAAAAAAGTGGGACCTGGTTATGTCCCCCAGTTTTTTTTAATAGCCTGGCATGTTGATGTATACCTGGGAGGTAAAGGCAGCAGTCATCTGTGATCATGTCACTGCACTTCACTCCAGCCCAGATGACAGAGCAAGATCTAGTCTCAAAAAAAAAGTCCAAATACCTCGGTATCCACAACAGATAGGTATTACTTAAACATGCGAGGTAAAAGTCAGTGTTTGTTTAATTGAATAGAATAACTAAATTTTAACAATGTCTTTAAGATATAAACAAGGAAAGATATGAAGTAAAGAGGAAAATATAGACAAAATATTAGCCAAAGAATACCAGCATAGCTTTATCAATTTTAGATAAAACACATTGAGATAAGAAAAAACATTTGTTTCAGGAGAGTTACAATATATAGATAAAAGGCTAATTACCATGATGATATATAAACTCTAACATATGTGTGCTTAAAATAATGGTTTTAAAATACACAAAGTGAAATTTGACAGAAGTGCAGAAAGAAATGTACAAACGTATTTTGTGGAACTATATCAATAATTGACTTAAATATAAATAGCTTAAAGATTAGTAAATATTTAGAATACTTTAAGAGAGTAACTCACTAAAAAAAATTAAATTTATTAACCTATGTAAAATCCTACATATAAATTAGATAATGTATATTCTTCTCTAGTATACATGGAATTTTAGCAATATGGGTCATAAAAGAAGACTCAACTAAAAAGAACAATTTATATTCTAAAACTCATATTCTATAACCAAATAAAATTAAATTAGAAATAGAACTATCCCCCGTATACTTCTAAATTTAAACAATAGCTATTTTACTTTCTCACCCAAAAAAATGTTTGTGAGATGATTAACATGTTAATTCACTTGACTGAATTCTTCTGTAATGTACACATAGATCAAAACATCACATTATACTCAATAATTTAAGTATACTACTTAATTATACATCTTAAGTATACTACTTAAAAAGTACAAAGTAGGCTGGGCAAGGTGGTTCACGCCTTTAATCTCAGCATTTTGGGAGGCAGAGGCAGGTAGATCACCTGATGTCAGGAGTTCAAGACCAGCCTGACTGACAGGGTAAAACCCTGTCTCTACTAAAAATACAATAATGATACAAAATTATTGTTTGTCAACTAAATATAAATAAATAAAAACACACCTAAAAAATCATATATGCAAGAGAAAATTAAGTAAATTTTTTGGTAATTCTTAGAACTTATAATGAAATGCTATGTTTCAAATTTTCCAACCGATTCTCTAATGAGACACCAAGGTGGGAAGGGATCCCCAGAGAAACTTCAACCAGCCTGCACACTAGGGGGGTGTGCACTGGGGTAGAGACACAGAAGTCATGCTGTTTACAGCAGGGAGGAGCCCCGCCCCTCCTCTTCCTGGGTGGAACCTGGGATTCATTCTGTAAGGAGGGAAGTGTAGACCTTGTGGAGAGTCCCTGTTTCCCTTTTTTTCTTTTCACCCAATAAACTCTGCCATCCTCACCCTTCAAATTGTCTGGGAGCATAGGTTTTTGTGGCTGTGTGACAAGGACCACTATCTTTAGCTAAATTAAGGAAAAAGTCCTACAATAGTAACTTGCAGAGTAAGATGCATGGCCTCAATAAAAAAGAAAATGAGTAAAATAACATGCTAATCATCTTAAGTATACTACTTAAAAAAATACAAAGTAGGCCACAGGTGGTGCCTCATGCCTTTAATCCCAGCACTTTGGGAGGCCGAGGCAGGTGAATCACCTGATGCCAGGAGTTTGAGAGCAGCCTGACCAACATGGTGAAACCCTGTCTCTACTAAAAATACAAAAAATTAGCCAGGTATGGTGGCGCATGCCTGTAATCCCAGCTACTTGGGAGGCTGGAGCAGGAGAACCACTTGAACCAGGGAGGTGGAGGTTGCTGTGGCCTGAGATCCTGCCATTACACCCCAGCCTGGGCAACAAGAGTGAAACTCCATCTTAAAAAACAACATAAAAGAGTACAAAGTAAAATAAAAGAGAGTTAAAGGTATGGCATGTGATCATAAAGCTAAAAGAGAGCTGAAGCCAGGCAGGGTAGCTCATGCCTGTAATCCCAGAACTTTGGAAGGCCAAGGCAGGCAGATCAACAGAGATTGGGAGCTAGAAACCAGCCTGGCCAACGTGGTGAAACCCCATTTCTACTAAAAAATACAAAAATTAGCTGGGCTGGTGGGATGCACCTGAAATCCCAGCTACTTGGGAGGCTGAGGCATGAGAATCACTACAACCTGGAAGCTGGAGGTTATAGTGAGCAGAGATCAAGCCACTGCACTCTAGCCTGGGTGATAGGAAGATTTATATTTCAAAGTAGGCAGAGAAAAAATTTGCAGTTGCAAATTTTCTAGAGTTAATGTTTTAAGAAAACACAAGTGATGGTCCTATATTCAGGAAGAAGCCTGTTTGAAGCTGAATCAAACAGAGAAGAATGTTAACACCCTTTTAAAGGATATTTACCTTTTTATTTCTGGAATGAGATGGATAATTTTTACAAGTTAAAAAAGTGGGCACAATTAATAATGGTGAAAGGTTGTCTTTAAATAAGAAATTTATTCATTTTGGAAGAGTACTGACAGACTTGATAAAGGAAGTAAGGAGTCTAGAAACTGGGTCTATCTTAAAAGATAAATGGGATTCTGACCTGGAGTAAAAAGAGTATTTGAGGAAGAGCAATTAGTCTTAAGTGACATCAAATGGAAAGAGATAACAGAATGGAGGTTAACAGGCATGAAAAGTAGTATATGTATTTTCTCTAGGGAGAAAGCTTCAATAATGGAAGGCTATGTTGTATTAAGTTGAGAATGGGTTTCTTCTCCAGGCAGAGGAATTTCAACTTTATGGTTTAGACACTAGAGAAGAAAAGTTGGTATCTACAGAGTACTTTTTAAGTCTCACCTGAGTCTCACAAATAATTATTCATAGAGTTATTATTTAAAATTTCAGTCATTGTCAATTCTGTTAAAATTCATGCAGGATAAAAATAATCGCTGAAAAATTAAGAAAATAAGCCTTCATAGGTGTTTCAAACTCCACTGCCGAAGTGTCTAAAAGTGTGAATACATTATGAGATAAAAGTAATATAAATAATATGTATTCAAGAAGAGAATAACCCCATATTAACTGTTAGAAATGGGATATTAATACTACAAAAGCATTTTGCAGATGAATACTCCTTTGCTAAACTGAATTACTAATTCCTACACAACACGTATTTGTTAATATTTCAATGTGAAATAAATTCTTGTTTACATCAGAATACATGAGAAATAATGCCTACACAGCTTGTAACTCAATTATTGTTTGTAATTTTTAAAATCTTTAAATAATTTAAAGACTTTTAATAATCTTACATGTGGAAAAATATATATATGTGTCTGATGTGCAGAACGAGGCTCAACTGCAAACAGCATCCAAAGAGGGAATAAGTAGGTGGGTTTAAAAGTTGGGAAAGAGGGTTAATTTGAGGAGAAATTGTTTTTACCAATTTAAAGATGTAGACCAACACAATTATGTTTTTGACTGGGAATAATGTGTATAATAATATTAGTTGCTACTTAAGAGTTCTTACTATGTGCTAGAAAAATGTAGCTGCATTGTATACATTGCTATACATTACATCAAAACAACTAAATCATGACAAATTAAAGATAAGCATCGTGGCTCAGAGAGATTAAGTAATTTGCCAAAAGTTACAAGGCAAATACATGATAGTAGTCACTCTACCATTTACTTTCTTTATTGATGGCAATATTGAATCTTAAGCATGCAAGTTTTCAAAAATTAAATGGCAAAAAAATTTATATTTAAGTGAATTTTCAAATTACTGATATCACTTTATATAGAACCTCCAGGAAACATTCTAACAATTCATCTACACAGGAAAAATGGCTTATAATATCCTAAGCTTTAATGAATTTTTATTGCTCAATAGCAAGAAAACAAATAATCTGATTTAAAAATTGGCTAAAATCCTGAACTAACATTTTTCAAAAGAGGACAAACATATGTCAAACAGAAATATGAAAAAATGCATAGCATCACAAATTGTTAGAGAACACATATTAAAACCACAGTGAGATGTCACCTCAAACTTGTTAGAATGACTTTTCTCAAAAATATAAAAGATAGTAAATGTTAGTGAAGATGTGGAGAAAGAGGAACTTGTACATTGTTGGTGAGCCATTATGAAAAATTATATGGAGATTCCTCAAAAAACTAAAATCACAAATACCATATGATCCAGCAAGACCACATCCGGGTATACATCCAAAGAAAATAAAATTACTATCCCAAAGAGATATCTTCACTCTCCTGTTTATTGCAGCATTACTCCCAATAGCTAAGATATGAAATCAACCAAGTGTCCATCCACAAATGAATGGATAAAGAAAATGAAGTGTAAGTGCATGATGGAAAGCTATTCAACCATGAAAAAGAAGGAAATCCTGTCATTTGTCACAATGTGGATGAACCTGGATGACTTAAGTAAAATAGGCCAGACACACAAATACAAATACTGCATGATCTCACTTATGTGAGAAGTTAAAAACAATTGAACTCATAAAACTAGAAAGCAGAATGATGGTTGCAACAGGCTGGGACAAGGATAGGAAGGAAAGAAAGAGAGTTGCTGCTCAAAGGGTGCAAAGTTTCAGGAGACAGAGAAGGAATGAGTTTTGAGATGTATTGTTGGTGACTATAATTATATTTTAAAATAACTAGGATAGAAAATTTAAAAATAAATCTATCTAAATGCCTATCCTCAAACACTCCCATTAAAATTTTAACTTATTCACATTTATGTTATTTTAAAAGAAGCATAGAGAAAATATAGCTGAGTGCAACACTGTTTCATAAAGGGTATGGAGTTTCCTGGTAACTTGTACCTTGCCAGTCTAAACTAAATGCACTTGGGGAAATGTTTTCATTTTATACACATATAAAAAATACTACATAAAATCCACACGATATGAAATATGAAACTTATTCTACATGTGTATAGGATTATGTATATATATTATATATATATAAAATCTTAAGAAGTATTTATTATATGTATACAATATTCCACTCACTGGGGTCACAAATATCAAATATCATATGGTTCTTACTTTCAGTACTTCCTTTGTGAGGTATTTTCAAGTGTTTTCACTGTTGTTTCGCTACATTCATATTAGTATTACAAAACTTTTACAAATATCCATGAAGAAAGTGAATTGCAAAAGGGCAGCCAGTTGATAGTAGAAGAATTGGAGCTACAATCTAGAAGCCCTGAGTTTCAGTCTAACATGTTCTTCTTCCCACTAAAACATTTTGTTCCTAATTTGCAAAATTTTATGTCAATCAAACTCTACAAATAATATTTCAGAATGAAAAAAATAATAGGATATTCACAAGTTTTTTTAATTTCAAAAATAGTAAGACGTGGAGTTTTATTTCAAAAATAATAAATTCATTTAACATTTTATGTAGTATAGATAGTAAATCCTAGGCTGAAAATAATTTGAGAAGGTATTAAAAAAAAAACTTAAGAAAATTTATCTACTTGAGCAAACGTCATGATACATCTCAGTGATATAAAAGTTTTCAAAAATAAATCTATGAGTTCAAATTCTTCTTAAAAATTAATATGCATGGGGAGAAAAATTGAGAAGTTGAAATATAATGTTTGTGAGTTATTTACTGTTGAAGCAAAGCCGCTATGTTTGATAATAGTGGAATCTATGTTGCTGTATACACCAATGCCTTGAATATAACTCTTGAGATAACATGAAAAAAGTTTTTACCAAGGATGACATAACAAAACTACATAGGGCTGCAATAAAGATTATTTAAGCAGAGAACAATAGAGTTCTCTCTTCTAAAACCCTTATATTTACCTTCAACAAATGTATTGCCTGAAAACAGGAATAGCTAAAAATTATGGAATAAAATGTTTCGATTAAAAATAACAAGATGAGTAATTATACTTTGTTGTGAAATGGTAAACAAATAGAGATGTTTCTAACAAATTCCTTCTGATAATAACTCAGAAAATTGCTTTGGCAGTATTAGAAAAAGCAGAGGGACTAAGAAATTTGTGAATGCTTCTCCAAAATAAAACTTATTTCCTGATATCACTTTTTTGGTATACATTTTATTAAGCCTCTGTGAAACTATTTCCACTTTTAGATTATTCATTTATTTATACATAAAACTGTACAAGTCATCAGAAAAATGCACTGGATTCTCATCAAAAGAAAAAAAATATGGAAAATTGTTTAGAAATAGGGAAAATCCTAAATCAAGTATAATATACCTATGTGAATATATAAAATGGAATTTTAAAAATTTTATCTAAAATAAATGTTAATAAAATGAGTTTCATTTCCTTTGAAATGCTAACCAGCTGTGTGATCTCTGCAAATTACTTAATTTCCAGGTACTTTGGTCTATAAGTGTAGAAATAAAAAAATATAAATTTTCTTATAATATGTGAAAATGAAGATAATGTTTTATTATACACAAATTTTGAAAGGATAAAAGAAGTTCAGCTTCTTATACATAGGTTTTGAGAAGGTTAAATAAGTTCATGTGGGTAGCATTTTGCAAGGCATGTACTAAGAAATCAGTAAACAGCATCTGTTTTGGCATTACTTATAATCTTGTAAAAATCTCCATCAAAAACAAATATTACTTTTGTAATATGCAGAAAACCATCTAAATTTGTTGAATGTTTTATGTCTTATAAGCAGGAACATAAAACAAATTATTGTTGCTGTAAAATAAATGTTAAAAACATGAAATTCGTCTTAAATGGAAAAACTTAGGACTTTAACAAATGGGAAAAATGTATGTATTTTAATCCACTTTAAGGTTGAAATTTAAACTGTATTCTGTTTTGAACCAACACTATATTAAATATATTAAAGGTATGAAGAAACTGGGGCAGGTCTGATTTTCTGTATGGTTCAACTAAGGAAAACAATGTCATATGTATGACTTTCTCAGCAGGTTGTAATTAAATTTGGGATTTAAATGGGCCATTGATGGGCCTCCATAACAATGAACAAAAAGGCTGAGAAGAAAGTGAGGACTGAGGTACAGTAGATAGAACTTTTATCACAGTTGTAAAGAATTGTGCTAGCTGGTGATTCGATGTTTATAGTGTCTAGTGGATGCAGCAAGTTTAAGCATGTTTGAGCAATGGTATGAGGAAGTCGGCAGAAAGGCGATTGAATCAGGCAGGGGCACATGGCATTACAGGCATCCGGAAATAGAAGTCAGTGAACATCACTGTTATTTCAGCTGATTTTTACATTCAGGGAAAGACAGAAGGAGAGGATATTTTATTTTCCCTAGGGGAGAGGACTAAAAATATGTTAGATAAGTTTTCTCAAGTGTTCAGGGAAGCAAATGGACATTGAATAATGAGCCCAACCCCTGATAATAAACTTAAATACTAATCTATAAAAAGTAAGGACATATCTGGCACTAAAGATTTTCAGAATTATGGGGAGAAAGCAGGTAAAGAGTCCTGTCCCTGGTGGCTACATAGGCATACGGTGGAACTCCCAGTTAGATCTTTTGGCATCAAAGTCCCCGGATGGTGGGGAGGAGAATCATGATATAGATTCTGTATTTATCAGATTTGATTCAGGAAGAAAATGGCTCAGTGTCTAAAAGTTACACCCAGTTTAAATTTAGCCATCAGATGCCTGAACAATCAAAGTGAGAGACAAATTCCTTGTCAGTGTCTGGACCATGATGTGATTATAGGTCCAGACATTGAAAATGATAGTATATCATTATCGGTGAAAGAACATTTTATTTTCATGTTTTGTTTTTGTTGTTACATTTTGTATTAAATATGTATATAAAATATATTGTATTAAATATAGATAAAATATGTAAGTATGTTTACATGCCCTAATACAGAACAAATGGCCAGTACTCTGAGTACTAAAGGGAATATCTAAGTACTTACCATGGTGGGGGCTAAAATTTACAGCATACATGTGGTCATTGGTAAAATGAGAGAATATGAATTTCCTAAGGAAAGTCACAGCTGTTATGACAATAAATATGATTCCTTCATAGAATACCTTTAAGGATAGGGTAAACCCATTGAAAAATATGACGTCATTTATGTGTACACAGAAGCGGATCATGGTAGAATCATTTCCTCCTTCATTAACTTAGCTTTTTAATTTGCTTTCTTGTTGTTGTTGTTCATCAAATATTTGTTATCATTTTGTACTCTGTTTCCTAATATACACTGAAGGCACTAAAATAACAGACATTTTCTCCTCAAAGAGTTTTGTTTTTCAAAATGAACTCATCAACTATAATGTATTTAATGTGTAGTAGCATCATGGTTAAATCTCACAAGTGTAAAATAGAGAGGTTCTACTGATGTACTATTACTACTAACAAATGAACAGATAAATTTAATTCTTTGGTTGTGCTTGTAAACCAAAAAGTATCTGAGACAAGTGCCAATCAAGTTAGAAGTTTATTTTGCCCAAGTTAAGACATGCCCATGACATAATCTCAGAAAGTCCTGACAACATGTGCCCAGGGTGGTCAGGATACAGCTTGAATTTATGACATCAATCAATATATGTAAAATGTTTGGTCCAGAAAGGCAGGATGGGGGTGGGGGAAAGAAGGGAGGCTCATTAGGTCATAGGTAGATTCAGTGATTATTTCTGATTAGCAATTGACTGAAAGAGTTTATCTAAAGATCTAGATCAATAGAAGGGAGTGTCTAGGTTAAGATAAAGGGTTGTGGAGACCAAGGTTCTTATTATAGGGATGAAGTCTCCAGGTAGCAATGTTCAGAGAGAATAGATAATAAACATTTCTTAGAGTTTGTGTTGGCTTTTGCTTTACATTGTTTCAAACAATAGATCTGCAAGTGGTTGTGACTGAGGAACTGCAGTACCAAGAGGGAGCTGGCTGTTATAAAGTATGACTGTGCTGTTCATTTTCCCAGATCATGTCTGAGAGTCTTTTTGTTATTTATTACTTTAAAAAAAACTGACCCAACAATCCCATTACTGGGTATATACCCAAAGGATTATAAATCACTCTATTATAAAGATATATGTGCATGTATGTTTATTGAGGCACTGTTTACAATAGCAAAGACTTGGAACCCAAATGCCCATCCATGATAGACTGGATAAAGAAAATGTGGCACATATATACCATGGAATACTATGCAGCCATAAAAAAGGATGAGTTCATGTCCTTTGCAGGGACATGGATGAAGCTGGAAACCATCATTGTCAGCAAACTAACACAAGAACAGAAAACCGAACACTGCATGTCCTCACTCATAAGTGGGAGTTGAACAATGAGAAC
>CAUYQU010099538.1:0-16687 GCA_963574635.1 Cheracebus regulus
TATCATGAAGGCAAAACATAAAGAGCTGTCCATCTTGACTCTACGTGGCTCACAGAATGCCCGTTCATTACTTCTGCCCTCTGCTGTGCTGCCTTTAAGGGCTGCTCCACAGCACTCTCTGCCTGGTGCTGCCTTCAAACATTGCTCTGCAGCCCTGCCTGAGCACCTGCTGTGCAGCCATCCACTGGCTCAGCTCAGGGTGTGGAGGAAGCAGGCACCCATGACCCAGCTGTGCATGTGGCTTATGGCCATTACAGCCAGCATTTGCCCTGAGTGAATTTTGGATATTTTATTTTAAACATCATTCTTGGATGGATATTTTTTCTTTGTGTTGTTTTGGACAGAGTCTCGCACTGCTGCCCAGGCTGCGTGAAATGGTGCCATTTTACCTCACTGCCACCTCTGCCTCCCGGGTTCACGCGATTCTCTTGCCTCCGCCTCTCAAGTAGCTGAGATTACAGGTGCATACCACCACACCTGGCTAATTTTTTGTACTTTTTAGTAGAAACGGGGTTTCACTATGTTGGCCAGACTGCCTTAATCCTCACAACAATCAGAAAGAAGATTTAATTATCTCTATTTTGCAGAAGAGTGATTTGATACTAAGGTTGGTTAGAAAGGTTGCATAGCTGTAAGCAGATTGCCTGGGACTTTAGACTCACCTGTGACTCCATGCGCTCATCCTTCTATAGAGCTGCCTCTATCTTTAACATAATTTAAATTACTTCGAGTTAGAAAAGATTTCCTCTTTTGTACCACTCTGGTGAGAATCTGAAGTAAAGTGGAAGTTGGTAGATACAATCATCTTTTTGGAGAGAAGATACTTTTGCCACTCCTCATCTCCTGGCCGTCAGGTCTTCTAGGGATGAAGAAGAAAACTGTTTGGGCAAGAAAGAAGGAATAAAACAAGAATCTGCTCTTCATAGTCCTGAGGCTTCACCAGTAAGACAAGACACTCCCACACTCTGTAGATGACAGCAAGGGCAGGCACACAGGGAGGGAACCAGCTGCCGGAATGCCAGCCTGGGTGATGTGCCAGGCAGATGCCAACCGTCTGTCTCATGGCCCACGCCAGGCCTGGAACCCTTTATATAGACAGCCCTCTTCCCAGACGCCTCAGCCTGAACGACTTCTTGCCTGTGAGGAGGGTGAGTCTAGGAATGGGATCCTGGGATTGGGGTGGGTGTGATCTTCAGGGGCAGCCCAGGTTCACAGTGGTGAGGCACAAAGAAGGGAGAAGCTAGGAGCCAAGGAGGATGAGGGATGCATCTACCTGGGGAAAAAAGTCTGATGAGGTTTTAGGAGACAGAAGCGTAGCTATAGAGGTTATGAGAAGATCTAGGGCTGTGAAGCCAGCGTCTTTGCCTTTGATAACCCTAACCTTATCCTCAGGTACCATTTGCCTTCATGCTCTTTCTGGAAAATCCACATCAGCAATTTACACCTTATGAGCAAAGTCATGCGTGGATGAGTTACCTTCCCTAGGGAAATAGATATTAGGCATTCTCTATAAATTAAAAATGGAAGGTTTGATCCCTCACTGGGAGCATTTCGGGAGCTTGTTGAAAGGTGCTTTGTTGGCTGAGCCTGTTGTCAAATGATCCTGTTTGCTGGTCACTGGGCTGTCTGCACATAAACCTGTGGATCTGGGACAAGCAGAGGAGTGAGGCTGCTCTCCCTGGCCAAGCGTGGTGTCAGGGTGTATACCTGCCGCCCTCACGTCATGTTTGCGATGCTCCAGCTACGTCGATCTTTAAGTGTGGCAGAATGTCAGTCTTGTGATTAAGAATCTTGGACTTTCTGGCTTACGCCATCTCAGGTAACTCCGCCTTGCCTCTAAGAGGAGCTGGGGAAAAACGTTTCTGAGGCCTGCAGACTGTCACACTTCAGGTGATTAACAACCGCAACCTGACTGGGCAAGTTGCCATGGTGGTCAGAGTCTTTTCAAGGCTGGTGTGCTTTGCACAGGCACACTTTGCATGTGTCATGTTTAAACGAATTTATTTAAAAACATCATGTCATGTTTAAATGAATTTATTTAAAAATATTGTGCCATGTTTAAATGAATTTATCTAAAAACATTGAATATAGAGAAACAAACATTTAATATTGGGTTTGAGCTGCCCGTTTTCCAGTGAATGCTGTGCCATTATATGAATGTAGACGGTGCCTGAGTGCTTATTCTCACATGTACATTCTTATGTGTTTGCACATATATGTGTACTGCCAGTGCACAGGTGTGAGTAAATCCAAGCTCCTGTGGGAGTGGAGTTTCCACTTTGGACTATAGCCTTGGGAGCAAGTTGTTACCTCCACTTCCTGTGGGGCTGCTCAGACCACACTGGATGTGAGAAAGTGCAGAGAATCCTTTTGTCATCAGTGCCCTCTTGTTCTGGGCACTGGTATGTCCACCCCCAGGGAGGTCCTGGACACCTGCAACCCTGGATATGCACAGTCAGGCCCTTTGACAGAACCAGGGCAGGTCTAATGGATTAATCCTGGGTCCAGCCAAGTCAGGACACTTGGGTGAAGGTTGAGGGTGGAGGAGGAAAAGCTAGGGAAGACGTAGGCTGTCTTCTCAGAGGTTCTGCTTCCCCGCTCCCTGACTCTCACCCTCCTAACGTGGTCTCTCTGCCCTCAGCTCACGCTCAACTGGCTGCATCAGAACTATGTGTGACCAGCAGCAGATCCAGTGCTGCCAGCTGCTCCCACAGTGCTGCATCAAGGGTCCCTCCTTCTGCTCCTCTCACTCTCCCTTCACCAACAGCCAAGTGGTCGTTCAAGCCCCTTGTGAGATGCAAATTGTGGAGTGCCCCGCGTCATGCCCAGTTCAAGTGTGCCAGGTGACAGACCAGGCTCCATGTCAGCCTCAGACCACACAGGTGAAGGGCCCGTCTAAGACCAAGCAGGCGAAGGGCCAGGCTCCAATTCAGCCTCAGACCACCCAGGCGAAGGGCCAGGCTGCAGCTCAAAGTCAGGCTTCCTCTGTTCAAAGTCAGGCTCCACGCCAATCTGAGATGTCCTATGTGCAATGCGAAGCCTCACACCCTGTTCAGACTTGCTTTGTAGAATGTGCTCCAGTTTGTTACACAGAAACTTGTTATGTGGATTGCCCAGTCCAGACCTACGTACCCTGGACAGCTCCTCAGCCTGTCCAGATGTATGCAGAGCGTCCTGCAGTGTGCCAGACTCAGAGAAGATTCTCCACCCAGTGCCAGTATCAAGGCTCCTATAGCAGTCGTGGCCCCCACTTTCAGTCAAGGGCTACCTACAACAACTGCACCCCCCAGTTCCAATCGAGGCCATACTACAGCAGCTGTGGCCCGCAGTATCCGTCCCGGGCTTCATTTAGCCCCTGTGTACCCCAGTGCCAGACCCAGGGCTCCTACGGGAGCTTCCCTGCACAGCGCCAGTCTCGGAGCACCAGCAGATGCCTTCCTCCTCCTCCTCGGCGGCTGCAGCCTTTTCCCCGCAGCTGTTCTCCACCAAGACGCTTCGAGCCCCGCTCCAGCAGCTACCTGCCATCCAGACCCTCCGAATGTTTCCCTGACTACTGCACCCCACCCCGCCGCTCTGAACCCATCTACGGCAGTCGCTGTCCTCGCCGCCCCACTTCAAGCTGCCCTCAGAGACGTGGCCCCAAGTGCCGAATCGAGATTTCCTCCCCATGCTGCCCCAGGCAGGTTCCCCCACAGAGGTGTCCTGTTCAGATCCCTCCCATCAGACCCCGGTCCCGGAGCTGTGGCCCGCAGCCCTCCTGGGGTGCCTCCTGCCCGGAGCTGAGGCCACAGGTAGAGCCACGTCGGCTTCCAAACTACTGTCCACCACGACGTCGTGACCAGAGTCCGGAGTCACCGCTGCAGCGATGTCCACCTCCTGCTCCACGCCCGCGTCTGCGCCCAGAACCATGCATCAGTCCAGAACCACGCCCGCGTCCTCTACCAAGGCAACTCTCAGAACCTTGTTTGTACCCGGAACCGCTTCCAGCACCACGTCCAACACCGCGGCCAGCTCCCCGACCTCGCCCAGCGCAGTGTGAGATTCCAGAGCCACGTCCACGCCTGCAGCCCTGTGAGCACCCAGAGCCTTGTCCACGGCCAGAGCCAATTCCCCTGCCGGCGCCCTGCCCAAGCCCCGAGCCTCGCAGGGAGCCTTGGCGCAGCCCCAGCCCATGCTCGGGCCCAAATCCAATTCCATACCCGAGAGACGTAGGCTGTCACGAGTCTAGTCCACGCCGCCTAGACACCGAAGCTCCCTGCTGTGGCCCATCCAGTTATAACCAGGGGCAAGAGAGTGGTGCTGGCTGTGGGCCTGGTGATGCGTTTCCAGAGCCGAGGGGACTGGGTGGCTGTGGAGACCAAGGCAATGCCTGTGCTGCAGTGAAAGGTGAACCGAACAGTGCTTTTTTCTAAAGGAAAGGTGACTGAGACAGCCCCGTCTCCTGCTCTGAAAATGTTCCTCCCACTCCACAATTTCCAGTGCGCTCCTGTTGGAATCTCTCCAAAGATATTCAGAGACTCCCTACTACAAAGGCGATGTCCAGATTGCTTTGCCGATCATCCAGAGATCCACATTTGGGTCTCAGACGCCTCCCCAGCCTCACATGTCACTGCCCACCTGTACATATCCTCCGCTCTAGCCAGACTAGTCCAGCCACCAGGCACAGCTTGGGTGTTCCCCATGTCACACCTTAAATGCCCCTGCCTCCAAGCCTCTGCTCACCCCTTCCCCCTCTGCCTGGACCCCTTCTCTCCTCCTCCTCAGCTTCTGAAATCCAACCCATCTTTCAGTGCCTCTCTCTTGGAGCCTTCTTTGCCTGCTCGCACTCACAAGAGCCTGTGCTGACTTCCTAGAACTCTCTGCATCCTCTGCACTCTCTGCTTGGCAACAGCCTGCTGACATCTCTTGAACTGTTATTTCACTTTTCGGGTGTGTCTTCCTTATCTGCCCAACTAGGTTGTAAACTCCCAACTGAGTGGAGTCAGAAAATCCCTCCATCTCAGTGCCTATCCTGGGGCTGGCTCTTGCTTAGCATGGCTTGTGGGTTGGCAGCTTGAACCATGTTCTGTCCTGATGCTCAACTGCAGGAACTGAGAGAAGGCCACGTGACAATAAAGATCGTGATGTCCTCACTGCCTGCGTCCTGGGTCATTCCTGCTTTTATTCCTTAACTTGCTGAGATGTGGTTTTTATTGTTGCTATTTAAAATTGTGATAGCAAAATGCACATTAACATAAAATTTACCATCGTAACCATATTTAAGCATTCATTTTAATGGCATTAAGTACATTCACATTGTTGTGCTACTAACACCACAATCTGTTCATAGGACTCATCTTGCTGAATTAAACCTTCATCCATTAAGTAATAACTCATCGTTTGCTGCTCCTTCCAGCCCCTAGCAACCACCATTTCTGTCTCTACAAATTTAAGGATTCTAGATCGCTGACTTAAGTAGAATCATGCAGTGTTTGTCCTTTTATGACTGGCTTACTCCACTTTGCATAATGTTCTCAAGGTTCATCCAAGTTGAAGCGTATGCCATAATCTCCTTCCTCTTCAAGTTTGACTAATATTCCATTGCATGTACATACCACATTTTCTTTATTTGTTCATCAATGGATGGATGGGCACTTAGGTTGCTTTCGCCTTTTTTTTGTAGTAAATAGTGTAGCAATGAACATGGATGTACAAATACTTCTGTGAATCCCTGATTTCAATTATTTTGGATAAATACCCAGAAGTGGGATCACTGGATCATATGATAATTTAAGTTTTAATTCTTTGAGGAACTGCTATGCTATCTTCCACAGTGACCATATCATTTACATTCCCATCAACAGGGTACAAGTCCTAATTTCTCCACAGCCTTATCAACATTTGTTATTTTCTGCTTTTTTGTTTTGTTTTGGTAACAGCCATCCTGATGAATATGACATAGTATGAATTTTCATTTTAATGTATTACCTTTCTTCTCTAGTTTATTGTACCTACAGTGTGAGCTTTTAAGCCTAGACCAAGTGTGTTGTCCAGTGGCTTTTCAATCTTCTCTCAGTGTCCCTGGCCCCAGATGGAAAGGATGAAGGAAAAGGCAAGGGGATGAGGGAACAGGGAGAATAACTCTTGCCCCACGGCCTAGGAGTAAAGGACTTCAGGCCTGGGTTTGGCTAACTGGGTTTTGCCCAGTTCTAGGGCCACGGTCACAACCCTGTTGACTCTGGAACCAGAGGAAGTGGGGAAGGAAGCACCTGGAGTCTCTCTGGGGACACTCCTCAAGGTATGCACTCCTCTTCTTTCAGAACTAGGCCAGGCGTGGTGGCTCAGACCTGTAATCACAGCACTTTGGGAGGCTGAGGTGCACTGATCACCTGAGGTTAGGAGTTCAGGACCAGCCTGACCAACATGGCAAAATCCCCTCTCTACTAAAAACACAAAAATTAGCTGGGCGTGGTGACACACACCTATAATCCCAGCTACTCGGGATGCAGAGGTAGGAGAATTGCTTGAACCTGGTAGGTAGAGGTTGCAGTGAGCCAAGATCATGCCACTGTACTCCAGCCTGGGCAACAGAGTGAGACTCCATCTCAAAATAAAATTTAAAAAAAGAACTAAATGACTTACTTTTCTTTCTGTTTTCTTTTATGGAAGCATTTGAACCTGACTCTGCATTCCTCAATTGCTCCCAAATTCTATTAGGAATGGTTGGCCTTGGCAGCATAGAGGGCTGGAGGGGAAGAAGAGACAGCAATGACTCTCTTCTCAGTCCTGAGATGAATGCTGGGTGGGGATGAATGAGGTGAGATGAATGCTGGGTGGAGATGTGGCTCTGGAGGACGAGGGTGCTGGAAGACAGGCCCTCCCTCAGGGAGCTGGTGCCCTGAGACCACGTGGTCTGCACAGGATGAATAAGCTCCATTTGGGAGGATGGCAGCAGAGGGCAGTTCTGGCCTTGGCCTCTGAAGGTCTGATCCATCGCCCTCCTCCTCACTGGCCACACCGCGAAGGACCTCACAGCTACAGAGCCACAGTTGGGAAACAATCTAGAGCCTGGCTCTGAGTATGTATCTCCCTTGCTCAAGGGATTTAGTTCTGCCAGGCTGGTGGTAGAGGCCTCAGAAACCACCTAGTAGAACCCTGAGTCATATAGAGGAAAATGAGGCCCTTCATGTGAAATCCATTCATTCATGTATCTATTGGCCAATATTTATTGCTCTTCTGCTAGGATGGCCTTGGTTAGAGAGACAGTCATAACCCTTGTTTACTGTCAGTGCATAACCTAGTACAGTGGTCCTCAAAATACGGTATCTGAATCACCAGCATCAGCAACACCGAGGACCCTGTTAGAAATGCAAATGAAATGCCTCACCCCAGACCTAATGAAGCAGAGACTCTGAGAGCAAAGCCCCGCAAGCTGTGTTTTAACCAGATCTCCTAGTGCTGATGCCCAGGAACATTTGGTCTTCACTGGTTTGGTGAAATGCCATATGCAGATAGAATATGAATATATAGATGTATAGTATGTGTATATCTGTGTGCGTATACAGACACATACCTACATATCTATCCATCCTCTAATTCCCGTAACATCCGGTTCCACGGGCATTATTATTTTGCCCTTTTGCAGAGTTAAAAACCTCAGCACGCAGGGTTTAAGTGCTTGCCAAAGCCATGTGACCACTCATGCCTCACAGTCTGCACTCTTTTCTACCACACATGGCACCTGCCTCTTCCAAAGATCTTTCCTGTTTTAACCCAAATATTTTCCCAACACAATCTTGGAGTTCTCTCAATCACTGAATGGGTTATTTTCATCAGTTCCACGTCTGCCTCTTCTCTTAAAATCCAAGCTGCTCTAGAATTGAATCTGCTGTGTGGCACATGCCCAGGGGCTTGGCAGAGCCTGAACTGGCCCCATAAAGCATCTCTAGGTTTCCATGACCCAGGCCTCTGGGTGGGAGTGAGGAAGGCAGGGTAGGGAGAGGCTTGGAGGCTCCAGTGTGGGAAGGGATTCTTGTTAAACTTCTCCCATACCCTCAAAAACACACTTCTAAACAAGGAACCCCTTGCCTGGGAATGCTTGGGAGCAGACCATTCACCCCCTAAAAATATTAAAGAAACACATAACTGGCTGTGAGAAGATGGCATTCACTTCTAAGAAATCTTGCCCTCCCCCATGTCTGGGCAACAGGTCCCCATCCAGGCTTTTTACTGAGCAATGTTCGGTAGTCTGAGCTGTCCTCTGAGGATAGATTCTGGTTCCCAGAATGATGGTAGAATAGAGGGGTCTTTGGGTGGGCCAGCCTGGAGCTGAGTCAGGAAACTCCCAATGGCCTGGGGTTCTCCACCGCCCAGGGCTGTGCGGGAGCCAGCCCCCAGGCCACTTCTACAGCCAGAGACAAGCAGCTCAGAGGAAAAGGGCACACAGGGGTGTGTGTCTGAGTTTTTCATGTTTCTTTTTGTGTATCTCTGTGTCTGTGTATATCTGTCTGCTTTAAAAGCTTGGAGCTTTTAAAATGCACTTGGCAACAGGGCTGTGACCTCAGAAGTGTGGTTTGGGGTATCCCACCTCCTTCAGCAATAGCTCTGATGATCCTGATCATCCCTTCTACTCTCCACCATCCACCATGTCACTGATGACAGGCATCTTGGTTTTCTGACCTTCCCTTTTGTGTCAACCACTTGAACAAAACTGAAAGTGTCTCCAGGACCAAAGCTGAAAACCCAAAGGAGCAAAAGAGACCATTTATAAGGCCCTTCGATGTACTCAAAAACCCACCAGACAGGCTCTTCTTCAAA
Organism: Cheracebus regulus; assembly: GCA_963574635.1. Classification (NCBI taxonomy): domain Eukaryota; kingdom Metazoa; phylum Chordata; class Mammalia; order Primates; family Pitheciidae; genus Cheracebus; species Cheracebus regulus. Next base: position 8,797 of record CAUYQU010099538.1, read on the forward strand.
TCTCACACACATGTCAGGCAGAACACCGGTTGTGTAGCTTCTGTACCAGAGTCTGATGAACTGTTGCTCAGAAGTGCCCATGAACTGGCCAAGTCACAAAGCGTGAGGCAGAGATCAGGCCAGACGTCCATGCCTGACATCCAGCTATGCTGCCTCAGAACCAGGGCCTGGCTTCCAGAGGGGAAACATGACAGAGATTGAGCCTGAAGATCACGCCTCTCACTTTGGAATCCTGCTTACATTCTTCTGCAATTCTGTATCTCTTCTCTTTCTAAGCTTTCCACTGTGGGATCGTCACTGCAGAATGAAAGATGTTCTCAGAGGTTCCTTCCAGACCAGGTGGGTTATCTAAAATTCCTTTTTATGGAAGGCAGTATGCTAGAGTGAAATTACCTGGGGTATTCACTTAAAGACACAGAATCCCAGAATATGTCTTAGAACTACTTAATTTAAACTTCCAGGATGAAAATCAGGAACCTCCATTTGAGAATTATTCTGATCAATCAAAAATGCAAAACATTTCTTTAATGAATACCCAAGTGTTTGAGCTTACTCAATACCTAGAAGATGGGTTGAAAGCTGTACACATCTGGCCACAGCACGAGTAGGATGTGGCTGTGGTGGTGAAAACAGAGCTGATTGTTAACTGGTTTCTTGTAGGAGGTTTTATGCAATTGTCCATGTGGGGACACAAATTATCCACCTCTCAGTCTAGAAGCACCTTAAGATGAAGGAATCTCTTTCTTTCTCACAGTTAAATCTCAGTCTTCACTTGCACCCAAAACACCCAGAATGAGGAGATCTGGTATATGTTACAGACATATAAGTGATAGGGGCCTAGCTATAGCGTATCTCTCCTCTACCCAGGCATTACCTGGACATTGAGAGAAAGATGTTCCACATCCCACAGTTTGTTCTACACATTATAACAGCCTTTAGTGCATAAACAAATTCAACTGTTATGCATCAGAGAATAGCTCAGCTGTTCATATCATAATCCACAGGTGGACAGCAATAATCAGAATCATGAATTCTGGCATGGCATGCATGGATTCTAGAGGATCCACATGCCTATGCCTGCGACTAGTCAGGAAGGCAGGGTGATGTCTGATGATCTATGTGTTTCTCATCCCCAGAGACCATCCAGCTCCTTCCTCCAAAAGATGGTGCTTCCTGTTCTGGAGGGCTAAGCTAGACGGTAGCTAGGGACTTAGGAATAACCTAAGCAGTGCCAAATAGACCCATCACATCTCGTCATAGGAACCCTGAGCTTGGTCCACACCTTTCCTCTATTCTCTAGTACACACCCATCAGGGAGGGAGGAAGCCACTTATGAAATTGCATCAACACATCCATTCACTTGACAAATATTTATTGAGGCTCTGCTATCTGCCAGGAACTGGTATCGATCCTGGAGATACACTGGTGTGCAATGCAGACAATAGTACGGTGAGAGCTTCAACATGGGAGGCTCAGAGTACCATGGAAGCGCACAGAAGCGTCAGCGTAGCAGATTCAGGGCCTAAAGGAAGCAACTGCAAGTCAGATGTGACAGATGAGTGGCAGTTAGCTGATGATGGGGTAGAGAGGAGCATCTTCTCTCCCCTCAGAGGTAACAGCAGGCATCCTGTCAGCATCACTGACTTAGTGACAGACAGCCCAGTGAGCAGTAAGTCCTCATTAGTTAAATATCCGTCCTGGTTCCTAGACTATATGGAAGTTTTATGCTGGTCCCAGGACTCCATTCTCAGCCCTGTTCTAATGAACTTGTTATCAACACCTTGGGGAGAGACTTGAAAAGAAACTGGCCTAAATTTCAGACTACTTTAAGTTATGAAGGAGAATTGAAGAGTCAAATTTTGATTTAACATGGGTAAGAATAATGAATTTAATCTGACAAGATAAAGTGTAATTAAGGTAAACGTGAAGTTTTAATGTACATTAAAGATTAGCCACCCCTGTAGAAGATGAGTGGGAGTATGTGCAGTTGCATACGTGAAGACATTTTGGTTGATCAAAATCTTAGTGTGGGCCAAGAGTGAGATTGTGTGAAATGGCAATGAACTCTTGTTCTGAATAGCTCTGTATGACGGGGTCATTCTCTTCGGCACAGATGCACATACCTGAGCACTGTGGTCAACTCAGGTCAAATGTGTGGGGCTGGAGGATGACGCTCTACTATGTGCCAGCCACCATCTAAGGTGGGAAAGCCTTCCTCATGCTCACAATTTGGAAAGGTGATTGCATTCACTGCATTTTGCAGACATGAGAAGAAACAAAATCTAGAGAGGTTAACTAGCTTGTCTGGTCACACATCTAAGACGTGATAGTGCTGGAATTCAAGCCTAGGCTAATCTTGCTCCAAAACTTGGTCTACCTCCCTGTGGAAGGAAGAGTAACACTATGTTTTGAAAGGACTAACATGCTTCCATCTTCCATTATTTGAAGTGGTTTCATTTGGAAAAATAATCAGCTTTTTTGGTAAAACAAAGAGCTCAGAATCAATGCATGGAAACTGTAAGAAGATTCTGGCTAGAAATAAGAAAAAGTAATAGTCAGAACTGTTTGGAAATGAAATATGGTGTTCATCCATGCATTTAACAAATATTTATTCAATGTTAATTGAATATTTATTATGTACCAGGCACTATTTCGGATGATTGGAATAGATCAGTGAACAAACCAAAGATCCTTGTTCTCAAGGAGTTTAAGTTCTAGCAGAGAAAAAACAGATAAACATTGGGCATATTTTAAAAAGTTATACAATAAATCAAAATATCCAACTAAGCTGGAAATAAGAAGCTATGTAGCAATGAAGATGACCTGGGCAGGCATCCCAGACAGCATAAGAAGGGGGGGTGGTACTGAGCTAGGCGTGTGGGAAGAAGGGGCTGAGAGCCTGTGGGGCCTAAACATTCGGCAATGGAAAGTGCGTGGAAGAGCCATTGTGAAAAGAGAGTTTAAGCCCAGCTCTACCATTCATTAGCTGAGAAGTCTTGACTTAGGCAATTTTTCTGGCATTCAGTTCCCCCATCTATAAAATGTGGCTGAAAATATGTCCATCTGTCTGGATCACATTGAAGGTTAAATGAGATGAGCTATTTAAAATACTTTGTATATTATAAAACACTAAAAATATATTTGTTTTGGCAGTGAAATATTCACCTTGAGAAAAGGGAGATGATTGGCTTGGGGAACAGCCTGTCTGATGAAGCGGGTGGGCCACAAGGGTTAGTCAAGCCCAGGCCGGAGCAGAGGCTGAATGAGCCACAGAGACGCACATGTAGGAATGGATGTGGTCAGCAGGGGCAGGCAGGATGCTTCAAGAAGGAAGAATTGAAGCTGTGGCGGGATATGGAGTAGTAGAGAGGACAGGGCTGGGATGAATTGGAAAGACGCCTTAAGCAAAACACTGAGTCTAGAGGAAGTATGAGATCTGGGAGAAGGAAGCCCAGATGCCAGAGTGAGGGTGGGGTTAAGCAGAGCAAGGTCAGCAGCCATCATAGACAGTCATCAGTGCATGTACGCCACTCAGCCAGTGTGCCATCAGCGCAGCTCCTTAGTTCAACCAGAGGGAGTGGAAATACCAGAGAGGGGAGGCCTTGCAGTCAATCAGAAATACTATTTAGGCTTGAATCGGGATTGGGTCCTTAGTCACTGAAAGGTGTCCTTCCTTGACCGGGCCTGAATGTGAACTCTGGATTGAGCAATAAGTTAATTAATCAGTCATTTCCACAGCATGTCATCAGCATTCTTCAGAGGTTTGTTTTGTTTAGTGATAAATCCAGGAGGTGTCTCCAGTGAGTATAGTCTGAATGCTCCTGCACCAGAGTGAGGTTTCTCATCCTCAGCACCACTGACCATTTGGACAAGATAATTCTTTCTTAGGGAAGGCCTACTCTATGATTCGAAGGATGCTTAGCGGCATTCCTGGCTTCTACCCACTAGATGACAGTAGCTGTGATGATCAAATACTTACCCAGACTGTCCAATGCCCTCTTTTGGGGTGTGGTAGTCAGGTTGGGAGGGTACAAAATCCATCCCTAACCCCCCCACCCCATTGAGAACCACTGAGTTAGAGGAAAAGCCTAGGCTTTGTCCTCAGTGCCCTCCCAAGCCAACAGTGATCACCCTTTCCCCTTGCCTTCATCCCAAGGACCTCCCATTCATTAAAAATAAAAAGTCTCTATAAGGCAGGAATACATACAAATACATGCAAGCAGTTACAACTTTAAGGATATACAGAAGGTTTTTATTTTTCCCCAAGGGATCTGTACACTGACTATGGAAGAGTAGATTATCATGGCTATTATGGCAATTGTGAGTAGATGATCTGTGCCAGTCATTGTCATCGTTATTTGGCAAACTTGTCCAAGAGCTGAGAACATTCACTTTCTAACCTTCCTACTTCGTTGCCATGGAGTGCTAGTGGCAACCTGAAAAATATATAAGCAGGAAATTCTATTGTCTAGAAAATGTATAACACAGGTCATTTTAACACAAAGAGGAATGATTTGTATTGATGATTAGTCAATGAGGTTAATGAGTAAAAGGAGAAAGAGACAAAAATGCACAATGGCCCTTGGGAGGGCTTCAAGAGCATGCCCACGGATGCTCTTCGGGATGCCCACGGATGCCCTTCTGGGTTCCCACTGAATACAGGAGACTAGCTGAGAATAAGAAAAGAAAACACACCTATAGGAATACATTATGATTTAGGGCTGGAAGTATGATTAAGTGGGGAAAATCTTGGGGTATCAGTTAAAAATGGGAGAATCTGAAGCTTGTTCAACTCTGAGAATTTGAGCAGACAGACTGATAGAAGGTTCATTAAACAAATTAGTGATTATTAGAGATAGATTGTTACTCCTGAGAAATGCTAGATTTATTTGTTCCTTCAATGACTCTTATCCTAGATCATCGGAAACAGATGTGTTTTGAAATTTAGAACTTTCTTTTAAGGAGGGTAATACAGGGAATCGAATTCATTAGTAACACTACAGGTATGCTTCAAAATTGGCCATGTTCAGTCTCAATATGATGGAATTAGAACCAAGGATTGGACCACATGTTAGGCAGGTAAGGTGACGGTGGGCAGTCCAGGACCACCTGCCATCACCAAGGCTTCAGGGATTCTTTCCCTTGCAGAGGAAATTCATCTTTTTACAACAGAACATAAGAATATTTACAGCAAGGTGAAATGAGCTCACTGTCTGTTCAGGTCAGTTTTTTTATTTTTGCGACCATATGAATATTCTCAGCAATCACATAAACATTCAGCTTTTAGGGGGGCTGGAACTGGAAACTGTGACCATGAGAGGGTGGATATGTAGTAATATCTGGCGATTATCAGCAATGGTATTTTCTCATCTCATTTCCTACCGCTGCTGCCTTCTGTATTAGTCTTTTCTCATGCTGCTAATAAAGACATACCCAAGACTGGGTAATTTATAAAGGAAAGAAGTCTAATTAACTCACAGTTCCACATGGCTGGGGAGGCCTCAGGAAACTTACAATCATGGTGGAAGAGGAAGCAGACACATCCTTCTTCACATGGCAGCAGGAAGGGGAATTGCCAAGCAAATTCTTTTTATGCTATAATTTGGGGCAATATGCATCTCTTTAGTCCTCTTTTCTTATACCTACTCTGGATTTACTGTTGGAAAGCCCAATTCACTGAGGTACGTAGGAGGAAAAAAATGGTCTCTAGTTTTAACAAGATCCACCTAACTTAAAAGGCATCTGTGGCTTTAAAAATTCTCAAGGTCCATTAAAATCTCAGGTAGCCTCTATTTCTCTTTGGGCCTGTCTGTCTGTCTGTATCTATCTGTCCATCTATCCAGTCATTTTCTGATTATAACCACATGTCACATACTATCTCAGGCGACTTTCCCTTTGGCATGTTAATTAGTTTGTAAATTCTGCAGAAAAGATATTTCTCCTATTATCTCTATTTAGAATATCAGAAAGCCAATGACCAAAAATATTGAGTACTTTGCTGGGGTCTCCAAGGCCTCTTTTCTCAACTGCTATGATGCACACACATGCGTGTGTGGGAGCAGACAAACCCTACAATGCAGACGTGTGGATTTTTAACCAAGCTATCTGGAGCCAAAGGTCTAGATGAAAAATGAGTATCTAGGATGGAAAGAAAAAGGAGTTGTTTCAGCAGAATTCTTAAGTGTGAATACAAGACTGTGAAGAGAGCCATCTCCATAGGATATAGGCCACCGAAGACTCCAGGAACCACAGTGTCCACTTTCACCTACCACAAGCCCTCATTTCGACCAAGCTCTTTCCTAGCTGAGAGAAGCTCCCCTGAACACCCATGAAGGAAGGTATGTGCAGAGCTGCCAGTCACCACCTGTCACAGGACCAGTGTGGGTGTCAGGAGGTCCTCTCATGCCCAGGCCCTGTCTCACAGCTGCAGGCAGAGCCCAGGCCAGGATAAAAGGGCTCAGGGCCAGAGCACCCCATCCACTCACCTCCTGAAGTGCTGAAGAACCCTGTGCTGCTGTGATCCTGGTAAGTGTGTCCTGGGAAAAGGAGCAGAGGCCTCCATAGAGGGATGCTCAGACCAGGGCAGGAGGGCACAGATACTCAGAGCAGGCAGGAGGAGAGGCTGGGCAGAGCCTCAGGGGCCTGGAATTGTGATTAACAAGGAATGGGGTGGAGGCAGAAAATTAGGAAGAGGAGGTAGAGGGGTGGGTGAAGTAAGAGAGATTAGGAGCAACTGGCAAGATCTGTAGGGCTGTATGACACAGATTTAGAGGAACCAAATTGTTTTCAGTTGCTTAGTATGTTTCTCTGGTTTTAGAGAATAAATACATTGGCCACTAGATTATGCTGGAGTGGGTTGCGTTGCAGGAATATAATTTTGGAAATACAGGCACGCTCATTTTTATAAAAGATCTGCTGAAAACACTGCTACTTAGAGGAAGAAAGGATCAGAGACACCTGTGGATCTTGTTAGATGCCAACCAGATCTGAAGCAGAAAACTGAGTGCACACTGGAGCTTAGAAGCCATGTGACAGCACCTGGGGACAGGCCTGGGAAGGCAGCATGTGCTAGAAAGCAGAGCCTGGGTTGGGAGCGAGGGGACCCAGGAACAAATGTGAGATGCTAGTGAATCACTGGGCCGGTAAAGTCACCTCTTTTGGCTTCAGTTTATTTATATATTGAGTTGGTTGAAACAAATGGACTCCAACATCCTTTGCAGTTATGGTTTCCTATATTTCTGCAAACTGAAATATATCAGTTCCTCTGAGAGAAATTCCTCTTGATTTTTCCTTAAAGAGATTTTCATCTCTAAACTTGTTGCAACATTGAACATCTTCAGAATTCATGGAGATGTGGTAGAATAAATGCTGGCCTGGAGCCAATTTATTTCCTGGACTTTTCTCCCACACTTAGGGGCTTTTAATGACCAGAAACTTTATTTACATATTTGGAGGTTATATATTGCTTGACAATGTCTCAAATAAGGTTTGAAAGGAGACTCCATGAATGAAAGCACTTGGTAAACATTGAGAGTGATAAAACCATTGCAGGTGATTTTCCTATGTTTGATATAAGGCTTTGAAAATGAAGGATCTAGAAATAATGCAGAAAGGACAAGAATAAGCAGGGGTGACCTCTGCCTCTGTCTAACTTACCATCTGACTCTCTTTCAGCTCCTGAACACCCTCCCCCAAGATGTCCTGCCAGCAGAGCCAGCAGCAGTGCCAGCCCCCTCCCAAGTGCACCCCTAAGTGCCCTCCCAAGTGCCCTGCCCCTAAGTGCCCCCCAAAGTGCCCCCCTAAGTGCCCTCCAGTGTCTTCCTGCTGCAGTGTCAGCTCTGGGGGCTGCTGTGGCTCCAGCTCTGGGGGCTGCTGCAGTTCTGGGGGAGGT
>CAUYQU010099539.1:0-12866 GCA_963574635.1 Cheracebus regulus
CTGTGCAAGCAAGGGAGAGGGGAACATGCCCGAGCATGTCTGAGCTTGCCCGGAGCATGCCTGAGCTTGCTCAGGGCTTGTAGAAGGGAAAAAAAGGGGGGGGGGTGCGTCCGAGCTCCCAGCAAGGCAACCAGCCTTACACCTACTATGTATCAGTCACCATGAGAGGTCCAGACAATAGGAAAATGAAACTGTTACAGCTTCTAGCCTAGAGGAGATTTACAGATCTTGGAAGATCTTGGAAGTCCGGAGGAGCTAAGATGAATCCAAGCATTTATATGCAAGAATTAAGATACTTCTCTAAGAAACTCAGATTGCTACTGAAGAAACAAGATGAAGTTGCCTTTTTGCAAACTGAGAAAGTTGTGTTTGTTTTCTAAATGACAAAAGTTTGCTTGTAAACATTTGAGCCGTATTGCTCTATCAGCATCTTATCATAAAACTTATTAAACCTACCTGATGTGCCTCTCTTTACATAGATTATAACATGTAAGCTATTCTCTTTCTTGATTCTGAAGTTTAGTTAAAGCGGGTTGTCACTGAGTCCAAAGGTCTAGGAAATATGCATGAAAGAGGAATCAGTGGTCAGACCAAATTCCATATGCACATTTCAAAAATGGCTCAGTTAGATAATTCAGAATGAATATTTCCACGAGTAAAGCAAAGATCCAAAAATGATGCCATAGAGATGTCTGGCAAAACTTCTTTCCTCTGCTCTGACCTAAGTTTAATACATGTGCTTTGGAAAGATGAGAGCCCTGAGCTTCGCTTGGGTCAATTCACAAATTAGACTCAGATAGAGAAAAACTACCTATCTCTCCAGCACACAGGTTGACACCCAAGCCAGTTTTAGGAGGCATCTTCTATGCATTGCACAAACTTAATGCAAGCAGCCTCTGACTCTGTGAACATTACATTATACTAAATATTGTGAAAGAGGATGGCGGGGGAGTTTTAACAGCAGTACTGCAAAAATTAAGTTATGCTCTGTCTAAAACTTCCCAAGGGCTTTTGCTGGAAGACATTCATCTGCTGGTGTGATGATGGTGGTAATTAATTGGCTGGAATTGTGTGTCTTTTTTACAGAACAGAAATGCATCTAAAGTGGGCTAGATTTGGACCTTCTCTAAAAGATAAGTTGTTTAGATAGAATGATTGTGAAAAGCTTCTTGTCCATAGACATTGCAGTGATAATGCTTCTATTGAACCCATCACTCAGGTAGTCAGTATAGTACTCAATAGATAGTTTTTCAAACTTTGCCCTGTCTCTTACTCCTCCCTCTAGTAGTCCCCAGTATGGATTATTTCCGTCTTTATGTCTATATGTACCCAATGTTTAGCTCCCATTCACAAGTGAGAACATGCAGTATTTGGTTTTCTGTTTCTGCATTAACAAACAAAGGATAATGGCCTCCATCTGCAGCCATATTGCTGCAAAAAAAATGTGATTTTGGTTTTTGATGGCTATGTAGTAGTTCATGATGTATGTGTACCAACTTTTCTTTATTTACTACACAATTGACAGGCACCTGTGTTGATTCTGTTATAGTGCTATTGTGAGTAGTACTGTAATAAACATGAGTGTGGGTGTCTTTTTGGTAGAATAACTTATTTTCCTTTGGGTATATACGAAATAATGGGACTGCAGGGTCAAATGGTAAGCTATGTTTAGCTCTTTAAGAAACCACCAAATAGTTTCCTTTAGGAAGCTCTGCCTTCTTTGCAGTGCTCATTCCTGTTTCCATGACACCTCCTCCGTGTCCACCTATGCCCTCATACTGGTACCCTCGCATCCTGTTACTCTCTGGGACAATACTTCCATTAGGAAAAAATTAAATCAATTAGGTCTCTGATGTAGAGACGCCTGTGTTTTACTAATCAGGGAAACATGACAGTGAGAATAAGCAGATAGGGAATGTATGTCAAAGGCAGAGCCCCAGCTTAGGAGTCGTGTAATCACACACACAAAAAATGAGGGATTTTCAGCATTAACTAGACTTAAAAAGGGACCTAGCGTTATTTGCCCTTGTCTCCTATAGGTAAGGCACATTTTTATAAGACTATTTTAGTGGAATCAATGTATTAACACAAAGGAGCAACTATAATGCAGAAAACCAGGTGAATGAGATAATAGAGATAAACGATTCCTTGTGTTATCTCTCTCATCAAAGGCTGCTAATACTTCCAGGACACTGGAAGAGTCTTGCACGAATTAAGTTGTTTTTATAACAATGTCTTTCTTGTTATTTTATGCTTGAATCTTTGCTTCCCTAAGATCCCTGCTTCTATCTTTTCCTTCAGCCCAGACCACTTTGTTTATTTCTAGACACTGGCAGGATGTGGAATCTAAGTACTCAGTGTTGTTATTCTGCTGAGGGATTTGCAGAGAGGTGCATAATAAACTCCAAGTTGCTTCTCAGTACACAGAGCAGTGATCAGCTTTGGCTGTCTTTTTTCTCCCTCTAGTCTTGTTTGTCAAACAGAAAAACAACACAGGCTATTTTCACATCCATATTCAATGACTTGATTTGAGTATTGTTTTAATACTTCATCAGAAAAATTATTACTCTTTTTCCTTTACCCATGTAATTTTAAGAGGTTTGCTGAATTTTAAAATGTTTTTGTCGTATCTCCAGGCTTATATTTTGTAATGAAGAAAATACACCTCCAATTTGATAATAGAGGTCACTGAGGGATTTGTGTTTTGAAATGTACTCTTCAGCAAGTTATTTATTTAATAATAATAACGGCAAATGCATAGAGCACTTGCTGTGTGCCAGGAATTGTACCAAACACTGTGACTATGCTCACTCATATAGTCCCCATAACAACCTACTTACAGGTAAGTATTACTATTTCTCCAATTTTATAAGTAAGGAAATTAAAACAGAAAGTTATGCAAATAGCAGATGGTGGAGCTAAGCGCCATTTGAGTCCAACATAGCTGTCTCTAGAATATATGATTTAACTTCAACCCTGTCCATTTTGACGCAAAACAAAAATCATGACTTATGATTTGGCCTGTCATACTGCAGCACTATAGGCATTAAAGGATTTTCAATATTTAGTGTCACTTGCTGTAGTCTCTGAATTAAAGAATCACAAGATATCTTGCTAGTATTATAAAGCCTATCCTATTCTCAGAACAAAAGAAAATTCCTGATTAGAAGAGAATCGCAGAAAGGGTGGTGTATTTGTAAAGTCATTCCAATTTTGGAAAATATTAGAATCTTTGTGCAATGCTTGTGTTGTTTCTTAGCTTCTTTTACAACAGCTTGCCAAACGCTCCTAAACCAGGAGGAAGTTATAGCTAAAAAGAGTGCAACAGCATACTAGGCACATAGTAGCCTATCCAAAGATCAGACTCATAGTTAGTGTTACATAGAGGTTTGTTGAATGAATAAAATGCATATAAGGGGAATAGCTTGCTGCTGTTTATGAATGCTTGATACTTTATAGCTAGAGGCAGAAAGTGGTTTCTCTGAGTTGCAGGACATACGATCCCTTGTTAATACACAAAATCATTTGGGAGAGTTAATGCATTGTATTTCCTCTAGAAGGAATGCATATATTGATGGCAGTTGAACTGTATATATGTAATATATACTTTAATATTAGGTCATAAGGTGCTCTCCCTAGAATGAAAATAGGCAAGGGAAACATGTAGCTAGGTGATAAGGCTAGGAGTACGGCTGGGATATAAATCAAAAATATGTCTAATATAAATCAATTGTGAGAACCAAATGAATGAATTTTGGCAAGAAATCCTGCATAGACTTAAGTTTGAAAAAGAAATGAATCAAGCAATGACTAAAATAAATTTTAGAAGGGAGAAATATAGAGAAACAGAAGGGCATTACATAGAAAATTGCTTAATCCTGAAATGTAAATGTGAAGGTATTGGCAACAAACTCAAGAATTTAATCCACCAGTGAGAGTTGAAAGTTGAGAACAAACAAAGACAGTTTGTGGGAAAGGGCAGGTTCCCCAAATTGAGACCTTGTGAGCAGATGCAGGAGAACTGGTTATGTTGGAAAGACCACAGGGCAATGAGGTCAAGGGTTGTGTCCTCAGGACAGTCAGAGTTCTGACAAACAGCTGTATGGGACATGAATTAATTTATGTTTGCCTCAGTTTTAAAAAGACAAAACATTTGATGGAATACTGAAGGGACTCACTGGATAAGGGTGAGTGTCTCTTTTTAGAAGTTCACTGGATTATCTAAAAACATATTTCACTGACTATTATCCATCCTCAAAAAGACTTGATAAAATATTTGGGTAATGATGATGAATTATGGCTAAAAAGAAGCAAATAGTGTACTCTTGGTAAAACATTGGTATTGAAAATTATTATAAATATGTGAACATTTATGTGTGTGATTTAGTGAATGTTTATATCAGAGAGAAATGTTGCAGTTTTGTCTCCATGAGCATAACCTTTTACATGTCATAATAAAATTCTTTAGGACCCTCTGCAACCTCTAGGAACTCTTTTAAAAGAAATATTGTATGAATAAATGTGGCTGACATCAAAGTCTGCATTCTTTATTTTATTTTATAATATATATTGCATTTTAGGTTTTGGGGTACATGTGAAGAATTGGTAGTTGAAATAATAAGTTTTCAAGGAGCTCAGTCTGGCCAATCAGTTTTCTTCTCTCACTTCTTCTCCTTTCTCCCTCCTATAAAATGCTGATATTTGAGCTGAAGTTGTCTTTTCCTTCATTGGAGCTCAGACCCTGAGACTTTGGTTTTGTTATTTTTCTAGGGTATCTTTTCTGTGTTTTTGTTCTTCTAGAGGGGTGGCTGATCCTTCAACTCAAAGCTTTTAACTTTTAGCTTCTTATTTTCCTAGTTATATTTTATTTCTATATTATAACACCTGCTTAAATACTTGTGAAAATATTAGAAGAGATAGTCATTGTTAAAATGAGCATCTGTATTCATTTACAGATGAGACACATAGAACATGAAATGAGCTTACTTTTAATAGCCCTCTGGCAATAAGACCCTTATTTCTGATTGGTTTATAGGAAAAACATTATAGATTTTTGGGACACAAAGCTCACGTCATAATCACCTACTCTCAATTATAAAATGCATGTGACTTTTTGGATCAAATTTTTAACAATTGTCACTTGCCTTTTGTTTTGTGCTGTGGCATGCTCTAGTGACTATGAACATGGGATTTTCAGTCAGACTGTCTTGTGTTTTTTCCTGGCTATTGCAAAGCTAGCTGTAGGCCTTGGAAAATTACTTAAAATTTTAAACAGCAGTTATTTGTAAAATGAGAATAATAGTATTTCTATCATAGAACTGGTATAATTAACTTAGCATAGATCCTGGCACATATGTAAAGGCTCCATGGATGTTAGTACATATTATTGGTTGAATATACTTAACTCTTCTCTATGGCAACTTTTAGGTTCATTAAGCTGCCACATCTTGCATGGATGGTGCACAGAACGGGCACCATGATGCTGCAGATGGTGGTATAGAACTGGCATCATGTAAAATTGAGACATCAACCCTTCATCTCATACTTTTAGCTCAGTTTAGCATTGAACCACACTTTAAATGTCTCCTGATATTATTCCTTGGCTCCTGAATATGTCCCCAATTTTCTCATTTTTAATGTTGCATTCATACTTGATTCTTGGATTCCTCTCATACATATACAATAATGACTTGACCACAGTCAAGTAGTGTCTACACGAATAAAGAGGACTAAGTGGCTAAATGTTTAAAAATGACTAGACCAAGGTCAAGTAGTGGCTAAAAAGGATTTTGACACAAACAGTTTGAACCAGACCTGCACTGTTGACCATGACTCTTTCTACAGTGATATTAGCTCAATACCTAAATGCTGTTTATATTACCCTATAAGCTACATGCACTTAGATTACCTTCAGTGAGTGTTATCCTCTGTTCTCCTTGGGCTCCCGGATGCTATTTCTGACAGACTCAAAGTAAGTGTCAAGCCCACCTAAATAGCCAAGGGAAAGCTTGATTGGATCTGTGAAATTCTTATACTTGATCACCAAGGTGCTGGTACTGGGCAAAAATATTCTTTGGCAAATTGAAAGCATGGATCACACAATTAATGGTCCATGCTTTCATCCTATATAGGATGAAAATTCAATCCTGCAGTTCTTACCACTGCCCTAGACTCCATCAGTACCTCTGGTACCTTTGATGGAATGCTTCTTGGGTTCCTTGTGCAAAATACTTTGGTCAATCAATTTATTCAGTGTTAAGGAGGCAGAACTATGGGAGATTTTGGTAACCTGCCTGATATGAAAGGGAAGATACATATTTCCTTAAATGAAGTCATGCAGCCTCCTCTGAAAGCTTTCTACCAAGATCACTGAGGATTTGTACTCTCTGTATCCACTGGAGGTCAACCACTGAGATACAAGACTTCAGATGTTGGTGTAATGGTTCTTCAGAAATAGTGACATTGCCCCACCTAATTCCAGGAAGGGATTGCTTATTTCTGTCATTACTAAACATTCTTATCTAATGCTGGTATTTGTAAAAGCAGGTACTGAGCAGCCTCTCATGATTCACATTCTCAGTTACGAACTGCCTACCCTACCTTTTCTATGCACCATTACCCGTTTGATTTTTCCTTCTTCTGTTTCTACCTTCACTCAAAATATTTGGAGCTTGGCATTGTTTTCCTGGCTATGACCACAGCTGTTCTTTGTGATCACAGTTTAGGTTTTACTCCCTGGCTATGTAATCCCAGATAATTCTGGATAAACATGTAGCCTAACATGATCCAGTCTCTGAATCCCTTATCTCAATACAGCTTCTGAACCAGTCCTGTACTACTTCCCCTTTCAAGCCCAGCCCATCTGCCAGGTTCTCTAAGACTTAACAAAGTGAGACCTCTTTATAGCATCTGTGCTCCTCTCCTTCCTGTTTCTTCTGACAGTCAACTGTGGTCCTCACCTGCTCCAATCACAAACACAGGGAGGTCTTTACAGCTAGAGTTCACTGGCCCGACAATTTCTGTGTTACATGCAGCAGTTGCAGGACACGAGGGAGCAGGTGGAGGACTCTGGCTACATCAGCCAGTTTCAAAACCCCAAGGCATAATTTCTCCCCAGCAGCAGCAGGGGAAAAAAAGAAATAAAGACATTTCCTAATGCAGTTAAATTGTACAGCCTAGGGGAGTTGAGCACTACAATCTAACCTTGTAAGACCACAGGGGAGTCTTTTCCTGATGCTCTGGATGGAATTTGGTAAAGGGAATTGAAGTGACTCCAGTTTTTCTGACTCCAAACAGATGAAATAGAACCTAATAGAGTAAGGTAATTAGACCTAGGAATTGACCCTATAGCCTAATAGGATTAAAATAGTTGTCTACCTAGAGGAAGCCCTGAATTAATGCACATTGAAGTCCCTCTACAGAGAGCTGAAATATAGATAAGGCAGATCAAAATTAACAAGATCGTTTTCAAAAATGTCTCCAAATGCTGCATTCTCCTCTGCTAGATGAACTGGGCAAAATTTAGAATAAGGGCTAATAAACAGAGTTGTTGAAAATATATTTATTTATTTGACGATTATTTAGAGTGTCTCTTATGTGGCAGGCACAGGTCTAGGTGATGGGAATTCAATATGGAATGAAACAAGCAAAAAAATATTTCCCTTTCTCATGCCAGTAGTAGAAAACTGGCAGAAACGAGACAGGTAAATATATACCTGTGAGAAAGAGATTATATATTAAAGTGGAGAAAAGAGGATAAAATTCCATGAGTGAGGTGGTTCTTGGGGAGGGGGAATAAGACTAGAGTAGACGAGAAGGTGATTTTTCAGTAAAAGCATGAAGGAAGAGGGAGAATGAACCATGAAGCTGTCTGAGAGCAGATCAGTCCTGGAAGAGGGAACAGCAGGCTCTGAGACAGGACCCTCCCTGGAAGGTCTGAAAAACAATAAGGAAGATGGTGGAACCAGACTGGAGTGAGTCAAAAGAAGAATATTAGGAGGTGAGGTACATGTGTGTGTGTTGAAGGGAGTGGGGACAGGATTAAGTGCGTAGTAAGAATTTCACTTTTAACTCTCAGGTGGAAGCTATCTGTGAGTTTTGAGCCAAGGAGTAACATGATCTGACATGTTTTAACAGATCATTTGACTTCTCTGTTGAAAACAGACTGTAGTGGGCAAAGGTAGAAACAAGAAGACCAGATAGGAGACAAATGCAGCCATACAGGTGGGAGCTTAATGAGGCATAGACCAGAGAGTTACAGTAGGAGTGTGAATACGTGATACATTTAGGACATATTTTGAAGGTAAAATCTATGGATTTTATAATGAACTCAATACAGTATATGAAAAGAAAGTCAAGATTAACAGCAACGATTTTGGCCTGATCGGCTAGAAGAAAAGCTATCATTAACAGGTGTGTGGAAAATGACAAAAGTATCAAACTTAGAAGGCAGAAAGTAAGGAACTCAGTTTTGAATGTGTTTATTTGGACATCCAATAAACATCTGAATGGACATGTCAAGTAGGCAGTTTGACAACATAATCTTTTTGTTTTTATATTTTTATTGATCAGCCTTTTGAAAGGGACAGGAAAATATGATGTAGAATCAAAAGTCTTGGTTCTCCCCAATTTTCATTATTCTGAATAGCTCTTGGATCATGGCAGAACAATGGTAGGAGGCAACGAAGTTCTTAGAACACAGAAATTTCCTTGAAGTGACAGATTTATTATGATGGATTTTTTTTTTTTAGATGGAGTTTCACTCTGTCACCCAGGCTGGAGTGCAACGGTGTGATCTAGGCTCATTGTAACCTCTGCCTCCCGGGTTTAAGCGATTCTTCTGCCTCAGACTCCTGAGTAGCTGGGATTACAAGCACAACTAATTTTTGTATTTTTAGTATGAACGGAGTTTCACCATGTTGGTCAGACTGGTCTTGAACTCCTGACCTTGTGATCCGCCTGCCTTGGCCTCCCAAAGTGCTGGGGTTACAGGCATGAGCCACCACGCCCAGCCACAATGGATTTTTTGAAGCCAGTTTTAGTCTGCGTTGAATAGCTCCTAAGGCTTTAGTTTAATATCACAGTTCAAACATTAATTCAATGATTTGATCTTTCAATCTCAATCATCATTATGCTTCACTTGTAAAAACTGAAACATACCAAGACTCATGTTGTAACTTGCTGATCAGGAAACAGCCAAACCGACTTCTGAATTTATGTCTCCACTCAATGGTCCTAAAGTAATGATAACCTGCAAGGAGACCACAGAACATTCTGATTGGAATGTCCATGACTTTTCTTCCCTATAAGCCATTGAATGCAAACTTAGAATTTGTGACTCAAAGGTGGGGTTCTGCCTCAGGCCTATGTGTCTGCCTGCCCCAGTCAATATTACCTGGGGATGTCTATGGATCTGGACTCTTCTCTCATGATTCATCTCCTAAACAAGTCAAATGCCAATTTTTTCACTTACTACATTGTACACCACAATTCTGTCACCAGGAAGGGATTCCATAGCCTTGTGCATACTCCAACTCTAAAAGTGCCCTATTTTTAGCAATGCATAGGTTCCAATGAATAGCCAGCTTTTCATCATTTTTAACAAATGGCAATTATGTCCTCTTCAGCACATAATTTTTTCCCATTTATTGCCTACCTTAGTGACCTTCAGGCTGCATTAGCCATTTATAGTTTTAAATTGCATTTTATTTAATTTCAAAACTGGAACAAGATGAATAAATGTTTGGTAATTTTTTCTCTATTATACTGCAGCAGTATTTCTCAACCTTTTATTCATTACTTGAGATGGGAAGAAGGAGCCCTTTAGACCTTTTCCCCCTTAATTACCCCCTCCCATGTAATGTAAATACCACAGATGTTACTATATATCTCTTTATGTCCTGTGACTATCTGGAGTAATGTTTAAGACCCTTCCCCACTAAAGAAGCAATTTTCACCCCTTTTGGGAAATATTGCCTCCTCTTGAGAGTACAGGTACTACAGTGTTTTGACTTTAGGACTGAAGAGATAAGAAACAAGAGAAGGAAAGCGAGCAGGTGGCTCTGCTGTTAACAGGGTTACCACTTCCCTCTTTTTTGGGTATGAGATGACGTGATCTCTTAAAAGCTAACATTGATGAAGTTTCTGCATTTTTGTCTGTAAAGTGGCTCACTGATATCAGTGTAATGTCAACTAGGACAAGAATGCTTGTTACTCTGAATCAAATGGCCATTATGTGTAGTTTCTGTATAATATATTTTGGATGTTGTTGCCTCCCAAGTTTCATGTTGAAATGTGATCCCCAATGTTGGATACAGGGCCTGGTTGGAGGTAATTGGATCATGAGGGTGAATTTCTTGTGAATGGTTTAGTACCATCCACTTGGTGCTGTCCTCACAACAGTGAAGACGTTCTCACAATATCTGGTCCTTTAAGAGTGTGTGGCTTCCCCCACTCTCTTGTTCCTGCTTTTAACCTGTGACATGCCTACTTCCCCTTCACCTGCGGCCATTGTTGTAAGATTCCTAAGGCCTTTCCAGAGGCAGATGGCACTATGCTTCCTGGACAGCCTATAGAACCAAAGCTAATTAAGCCTATTGTTTTATACATATCACCCACTCTCAGATATTGCTTTGCAGCAATGCGAAAATGAACAAGTACACTGTATTCATACATGATTTTCTAGTTTTGCCATCTACTGAAACTTTACACAAATAGTTACCCTTAAAGGATTAAAAAATAGCTGAGAACTTTGCAGAAGTAGCAATTCTAGATTTTTCATTTTAGTATTTCCAGGGAACACATTATAACCCAGATTCTGATAGATAAAAAGTCAATAATTAGAGTGACAAGGAATGATGTATACTGGCTGATTTTGATATCAACAAAATATAATCTTAGTGAGAATTTCCTCCTTAAAAGCTATAGGGATAAACCTTAAATAAGATAAATGGGCTGGTGTCATGCTTTGCTACTTGCAAACATATCAGCCTTTATGACATCCATTGTGTTTTTTAAAAAATTATTTTATAGGCTCCATGTTTAATTCTTGATTAATTATTTTTAGTTAGAAAGTTCTTGATTATGGAAGGGACACAATCCAAGATGGCCAAATAGGAATAGCTCTGGAGTGCAGATCCCAGCGAGAACACAGAAGGTGAGTGATCACTGCATTTCCAAATGAGTTTTTACTGCCCACAGACCAGGAGATTCCTGGGTAGAAAAGCACCACAAGTCTCCAGCAGGGCTGTTTTAGCTGGCACAGTAGGTCTCCACACAAAAACTGACCACAAATCTGGGCGGCCATTTCAACTGGCACCTGGAACACCTGGGAGAAAGACTCGCCCATTCAACTGACAAAATGGAGGCTGAAACAGGGAGCCAGATGATCTGGCTCTGTGGGTCCCACCTCCACAAAGACCAGCAATCTAAAATATCTGGATTGAGAGTTTTCCAGCAAGTAGAGCTGGATCTAGGACAGTCCAGCTCTGTGGGGTGAGGGCGTCCGCCGTTACCGAGAAAGTTTATCACTACCAAGATAGTCCACCATTACAGAGTCAGTCTGCCATTACTGAGTCAGTTCTAACTATGCCTCTATAAACAAAACCACAAGGAAGTTCACACATCAGCTGGACAGAGCCCACACAGCTCAGCAATGTCTCTGCTGACAGACTGTGACTAGGCTACCTTCTCACTGGGCAGGGCATCTCTGAAAAAAGGCAGCAGCATGTCAGGAACTTGTAAATAAAGTCCCACCTTCCCAGGACAGAGCATGTGGGGAAAAAAAAGCAGTTATGAGTTCTGCTGCAGCAGACTTAAAAGTACCTGCCCAGCAGCTCTGAACGGAATAACAGAGCTCACAGCTCAGCACTTGAGCTCCTATAAGGGACAGACTATCTCCTCAAGCAGCTCCCTGACCCCCACATATCCAAAAAGACAGCCCATAAAGAAGAGCTCATGCTGACATCTGGCAGGTATCCTTCTGGGACAAAGATAACAGAAGAAGAAACTGGCTTCAACCCTTACTGTTCTGCAGCTGCTGCAGGTGATTCCCAGGCAAGCAGGGCCTGGAGTGGACCTCCAGTAGTCCTACACCAGATGGGCCTGAATGTTAGAAGGAAAACTAAAAAACAGAAAGAAATAACTTTATCATCAACAAAAAGGACCTCCACTCAGAGACCCCATCTGAAAGTCACCAACTACAAAGACCACAGGTAGATAAATCCACAAAGATGGGAAGAAACCAGTGCAAAAAGGATGAAAACACCCAAAACCAGAACATCTCTCCTATTCCAAGGGATCACAACTCCTCACCAGCAAGGGAACAAGGCTGGATGGAGAATGAGTCTGATGAATTGACAGAAACAGGCTTCAGAAAGTGGGTAATAACAAACTTCTCTGAGCTAAAGGAACATGTTATAACCTAATGCAAAGAAACTAAGAACCTTGACAAAAGGTTTGATGAAATGCTAACGAGAATAAACAGCTTAGAGAAGAATATAAATGAGTTGATGGAGCTGAAAGACAAAACATGAGAACTTCGTGAAGCATACAGAAGTTTCAATAGCCAAATAGACCAAGCAGAAGAAAGGATATCAGAGATTGAAGATCAACTCAATGAAACAAAATGAGAAGGCAAGATTAGAGAAAAAAGAGTGAAAAGATTTGAACAAAGCCTACAAGAAATATGGGATTACAGGAAAAGACCTAATCTATGTTAGTCAGGTGTACCTGAATGTGACAGAGAGAATGAATCCAAGCTGGAAAACACTCTTCAGGATATTATCCAGGAGAACTTCCCCAACCTAGCAAGGCAGGCCAATATTCAAGTCCAGGAAATACAGAGAACACCACAAAGATATTCCTCA
>CAUYQU010099541.1:0-44211 GCA_963574635.1 Cheracebus regulus
GAGTCGCGCTGGCGACCCATGTGGCTCCTCTGCCAGGAATCTCCCGGTCTGTGGGCAACAAAAATTCGTCGGAAAGTGCGGCGTCCACTCGTTCTCTGCGCTTTCACTGGGAGCTACATTCCTGAGCTGTTGCTAATCGGCCGTCTTGGATCTCTCCTCCAAATTTCTTTCTTTAATGTACATTTTTATAAAAGAAACTTTCTTAGGTCATTGTAAATTCACATGCAGTTGTGAAAAATAATGGAGATCCTGTGCTTAATGTACATTTTTATAAAAGAAACTTTCTTAGGTCATTGTAGATTGACATGCAGTTGTGAAAAATAATGGAGATCCTGTGCTTAATGTACATTTTTATAAAAGAAACTTTCTTAGGTCATTGTAGATTCACATGCAGTTGTGAAAAATAATAGAGATCCTGTGCAATCTTTCCCCTATTTCCACCACGGTAACATGCTGCAGAACTCTAGTACAGTATCACAACTGGGTTATCGATATTGACACCATCAAGGTATGTAACATTTCCATCACGGCAGTGCCCCTTACATACCTTTTGCTTATGTTCTGGTGTAGCCAATCCACTTTTCCTTCTGCTCCTGCCCTCCTCTAATCCATAGCAGCCACTGATAACCATATTTCCACAATTTTGTCACTTCAAGAATATTAAAGGCTACATATAAACAGTATGTAACCTTTTGGGATGGGTTTTTGTCATTTCACATAATTATCTGGAAATTGATGTAGGTTGTTGTTTGCATCAGTAGTTTGATCCTTTTTCGTTGCTGCATAGTATTCCATGGTTTGGATAACTTGTTTAACCCTTTACTTGTTGAAGGACACCTGGGTTGTTTTCAGTTTTTGGCTGTTAAAACTAAACTCTGTGTACAGAATTTTATGTGAACATGTTTTTAATGCTCCAGGATAAGTGTCCAGGGCACAGTTTCTGGTTTGAAGAATAGTCCCATACTTTGGAAAATATTTGGTAGTTTCATGTAAAACAGACTGACTGTACCATTTTACATTCTCACTAAGGATGTCTGAGTGCCTCAGTTTCTCCGCATCCTCATCAGCATTTGGTGTTGTTGAGATTTTTGTTCTACCCGTTTTCATCACAGATGTGTAGTACTATTTCATTGTGGTTTAACTTGCATTTCCCTAATGACTGATGATGTTAAACATCTTTTCATGTACTTATTTGCCATCTGCACATCATCTTTGGTGAAATGTTTTCATGACTTTTGTCTGTTTTCTAATTTTTTTTTTTTTACCATTGAGTTTTGAAAGTTCTTTGTATAGTTCAGATATTAGAGCTTTGTCAAGTATGTGATTTGCAAATATTTTCTCCTAATCTGTAGCTTGTCTTTTCATCTTCATAAATTCAGTTTTTCCTTAATGGATTGTTTTTGGTACTTTTGGTGTCAAGTCTAAATCACTTTGATACTCTAGATCCTGAAAATGTTCATTTTCCCCCAAAAAGTTTTATCGTTTTACTTTTCACATTTAAGTGTTGATCCATTCTCAGTTAATTTTAAGTTAAGAAACTTGAGATTTATTTTTGCCTATGGTTGTTCAGTTGCCCCAGTCCCATCTGTTGAAAATTCTCTTTACTGAATTGCTTTCACACTTTTGCCAAAATTCCGCTGGACATATTTGTGTCAATCTAGTCTAAGTGGTTTAGTTTCTTTAGATCTCTGTGTCTGTCTCTTGGGTACCACCCAGTCCTGATTACTGGAGCTGTGTAATAAATTTTGAAATTGTGAAGAGTGATTCCTTTCACTTGATTTTTTTCTTTCTCAAAATTTTTTTAAACCATTCTAATTCCTTTGCCTTCCAATATACAATTTAGAATAATCTCATCTCTGCAAAAAATACTGCTGAAATTTTTATATGAATTACATTAAACCTATGTATCAATTTGGGAATTATTGACATCTTTGCTGTGTTGGATCTTCTGATCCATGAACATAGTGTTTCTCCATTTATGTAGCTCTCTGATTTCTTTCATTTTATAGTTTTCGGCTTACAGGTCCTAGGCAAGTTTTGCTAGATTTACACTTAAGTATTTGATTTTTTTTTTTTTGAATAATTGTAAATACTGTTGTATTTCTGTCCCCATGTTCGTTATTAATATGGAACAATAATTGGATTTTGTATGTTTATTTTCTGTGACCTTGCTGAAGTCTTTTTTTTTTTTTTTTGGTAAAGTTTTTGTAAAATCCCAAGCTGGAGTGCAGTGTTAACATCTCGGTTCACTGCAACCTCTGCCTCCCAGGTTCAGGCAATTCTCCTGCCCCAGCCTCCCAAGTAGCTGTGACTACAGGCACACGCCACCACACATGGCCAATTTTTGTATTTTTAGTAGAGACAGAGTTTCACCATGTTGGTCAGGCTGGTCTCGAACTCCTGACCTCAGGTGATCCACACACCTTGACCTCCCAAAGTGCTGAGATTACAGGTGTGAGCCACCAGGCCCAGGAGCTGAAGTCCTTTTAAGATTCCTTGCAGTTTTCTGTATAGCCTATCATTTCATCTGCAAATCGGGACAGTTTTATTTTTTCTTTTCCATATGCCTTTGATTTCCTTTCTTGCTTTATTGCACTTACTGTAGGAACTTTCAGCACTAGGTTTTAATCAGAGTGACAGTGGACACCTTGCGTTGTTTCTAATTTTGGAAAGCCTTCAGTCTTTTACCATTAAGTTTAAATGTAGGTTTTTGTAGATGTTCTTTATCAGGCTGATAAGATTTTCTCTATTCCTACTTTTCTGATCCTTTTAATCATGAGTAGGTGTTGAATTTTGTCATGTCCTTTCTCTGCGTTGATATGGTAGTGACTGCTTTCCCTTTAGTCTGTTAATTTGGTGGATTAACCAACCTTGCATTCCTGAAATGAACTCACTTGGTCATGGTATATAATAATTTTTAAATATTGCTGAGTTTTATCTGGTAAAATTTTTATAAGGATTTTTACATATGTTTTCATGAGAGATTTTGGTCTGTAATTTTATTTTTAACTATCTTTGTGTGGTTTGAGTATCAAAGTAATACTAGTTTCATGAAATGAATTGGAAAGTGTTCCCTCTTGTGTTTGCTAGAAGAGAGATTGTATAGTATTGGTGTTAATTCTTCTCTAAACATTTGGTAGAATTCTCCAATGAAAACCATCTGGACCTGGAAATTTCTTTTGGGGGAGTTTTAAAACTATGATTCAGTTTCTTTAGTATTTATGATTAAGGTCTATTCAAATTGTCTGTTTCATATTGTATTTGTGTTTAGGAGTTTGTTCATTTGGTCTTCATTGTCAATTTTATGTGTGCAGAAATGTTCTAAGTATTAACGTTGGTGAGGTCTGTAGTAATGTTCCCTGTTTTATTCCTGATATTGGTAATTTCTGTCTTTATTGTCTGTCTTGCTACAGATTTGTCAGTTTTATTGATCTTTCCAAAGAAATAGGTCTTTGTTTCATTTTTTTCCCCCTCTGTTTTTAATTTAATTGAGTTCTGCTTTTATCTTCATTGTCTCTTCTGCTTTGGGGCATTTTATTTTTTTGTCGTATTTGGGTCTTTTTGTGTGTGGAGGTGGGGTTTTTTTTTTTTCCTCAAGAAATAAAAAGGAGGGAGATAGTGAAGGAAAAGGAGCTAGAAAAGGAAAGAAAAAAAGAAAGAAAAGAAGGAAAGAAAGAATATGAAATGAGTTTCTTATAGAAACCATATATTTGGGTAATTTTTTTTTTAATTCGCTAGGATAGTTTGTCTTTCAGTTGGTATATTTAGACCATTTATGTTTGATGTAATTGATACTTGAGAGTTGATGCCATTTTTGTTTTCTGTTCTGTTTTTTTCTTTTTCCTGTGTTTTTGTGGGTTACTTGCATACTTTTTGTAATTCTATTTTGACTTTTATCCAGTGTTTTCAAGTGTATATCTTTGTATGTTTTTTCCAGTGGTTGCTCTACATACTACATTATGTCTACACAACTTATGACAGTTGTCATTTTACCCATCTGAGTATATTGTAAACACCTTACCTCCCCTTACATTCCTTTACCTTCACCTACTTATGTCTTACATACTCTATTTCACAGATTGAGAACTCCTTCAGACAGTTTTATCATTTTTGTTTGAACTCTCAAACATAATTTAGAACACTTCAGAGGAGAAAATACTTAATATGTTTTGTGTATTGGGTCTCGAACTCCTGAGCTCAAACAGTCCTCTCACCTCAGACTCAAAAAGTGTTGGGATTACAGGCGTGAGCCACTGCGCCAGGCCTATTGTGTTTGTCTTCTCTATTTTGCCTTTATCATTTCTTTTCTGTTTTTAGAACTTCCTTAAGCCATTCTTTTAGGATAAAGCTACTGGTAACAGATTCTCTTAATTTTCTTTTATCTGAAAGTCTTGATTTCCCATTCATTCCAGAAGGATATTTTCCTTGGATAAGTTACTCAGATAACAGTTTTTTTCTTTCAGAACTTGTTTTGTCGCTTTCTTCTGGCTTCCATGGTCTCTAATGAGAAATCTTGTCTTTTTAAACTCCCCCTCAACCCTTTGCAAGTAAGGAATTATATTCCTCTTTCTGCTTTCAAGCTTTTAATTTTCAAAAGTTTAAGAGGTGTCTTGGTATTTAGTCTAAGTTGATTCTGGGGCTCAGTCAGCTTCTTGAATTAGTAGATTTATATCACCTGCCAAATTTGGAAGTTTTCAGCAGATTTTTTTTTTTTTTTTAAACTAGACAGTTTGCTCTTGTTGCCCAGGCTGGAGTGCAGTGGCATGATCTGCAACCTCTGCCTCCAGGTTCAAGTGATTCTCCTGCCTCAGCCTCCTAAGTAATTGGGACTACAAATGCCTGCCACCACACCTGGCTAATTTTTTTTTTTTTTTTTTTGAGATGGAGTCTCACTCTGTCACCCAGGCTGGAGTGCGATGGCGTGATCTCAGTTCACTGCAACCTCCACCTCTCAGGTCAAAGTGATTTTCCTGCCTCAGTCTCCTGAGTAACTGGACTACAGGCACATGCCACCATGCCTGGCTAATTTTTTTTTTTTTTTTCCTGAAACGGAGTCTCACTCTGTCACCCAGGCTGGAGTGCAATGGCATGATCACGGCTCACTGCAACCTCTGCCTCCCAGGTTGAAGTGATTCTCTTGCCTCAGCCTCCTGAGGAGCTGGGATTACAGGTTCGTGCCACCACATCAGGCTAATTTTTGTATTTTTAGTAGAGATGGGGTTTCACCATGTTAGCCAGGATGATCTCGATCTCCTGGCCTTGTGATCTGCCCGCCTCAGCCTCCCAAAGTGTTGGGATTGCAGGCATGAGCCACCGTGCCTGGCCAATTTTTGTATTTTAATAGAGATGGGATTTCACCCTGTTGGCTAGGCTGATCTTGAACTCCTTACCTCAGATGATCCTCCCACCTTGGCCTCCCAAAGTGCTGGGATTACAGGGTGAGCCACTGTGCCTGGCCTCAGCAGTCATTTTTTGAGTACTTCTCAGCCCTACCTTCTTTCTCCTTTCTGAAGATATGAATACTAATCTTTTGTTATTGTCCCACAGGTTCCTGAAACTGTTCATTTATTAATTTTCACTCTGTTGTTCAGATCAGGTGTTTCTGTCTTCAAGTTCACTGATTCTTTCCTCTTTTCCCTCTATTATGCTGGTGAGCCTGCTCTTATGTTTTTTATTTTGGTTATACTTTTCAGTTTAAAAATACACATTTGGTTCTTTGTCTTTTATTTCTTTAGAGAGACTCCCTATTCATTTCAAGTGTATTCATAATTGCTTGCTAATGTATTGATAACAGCTTTAAAATCTTTGTAGATAAGTGAACATCTCTGTCATCTTGATGTTGGCCTCTTGAAAAGTACATCTACTTGATCTTCTCCGAAGTAGTCCCAAATCTAGTATTTAAATGAAAAGTTATTGCCAAATTCTAACATTGCTCTTCTCTGTTCTTAATAGAAGCCTGAAAATAATGTGCATCCTGCAAAGTCAAAAAAATTACACAAGTTGGTCGAAAATTCCTTGTCCATAAATAATCCAGGGCTCTTCACCTCCTTAGGACGTCCTTTTCGGTCAACAACTTGCCATCGCTGTGGCCTGTTTGGTAAGCATATTGTTCTTAGGTGTCTGAATTCTTCTTCTGCATATTTGAAAAACATTTTCATTATGGCAGATGTTAAACATTAAGCGTATAGAACAGTGTCCATATGCCACACACCCGTCTGAGCCTCAGCAGCTGTCAGCATCCTGCGGTTCCTCTTCACTCATCCCCTCCCATTCTTTCTGCTTCCTCCGTGGATGATGATGATTTTAGTTTTTTTTAGGGGAAGCTCACATGCATTGAAATGCAGAGACTTAACAACCTTGTCATAATATAGGATGTTTCTGTCTCCGCAGGAAGTTTTCTCATATCCTTTCCCAGTCCCTACTTCTGAGAAGCAACCACTGTTTTTGTTTTTGTTTTTAAATTAATCATAAATCAATATTGCCTGTCACAGAATTTCATATAAATGGAATCATACAGCATGGACTCGTTTATGTAAAGCTTATTTCAGGTACAGCAATACTTTAGAGGTTAATCCGTGCTGTTGCATGTATCATTATTTTTTGTTTATTGCTGAGTAGTATCTCATTGCATGGTTATACCACAGTTGATCTGTTTTCTTATTGTTGAACATTTTGGCTAGGTCCAGCTTTTGTCTGTTATGAATAGAGCTCTCTAAACATTTTTGTACAAGTGTTTGCATATGTTTTCATTTATCGCGGGTGCACAGGCAAACTTAGAATGGCTGAGTCAAAGGGTAGGAGTGTGTTTAACTGTATAAGAAGCTACCAAACCATTGCCAAGGTGTTCTCCCATTTTCTATTCCCATTGGTAGGGAGTTTTGGTGGTTCTGCATCCTCGTCCACATTTGGTATTGTCTGTCTTTTTAATTATAGTCTTTCCTGTGGATAAATTGGAACTGTCATATGCCTCTTGACTTCTAATTTTTCAATACATAAGTTTTACTTGCATGGCATTTACCAGTTTACAGTTAAATTTGCAGTGCTCTCATGATCACTGATCTTGAGCAGTTTTTCCTGTGTTTATTACTGACTATTTAGATATTTAACTCTTTTTTTTTTTTTTTTTTTTTTTAGTTTATTTTAGGGTGGGAGCATTTGAGGCCAGACTGGGACTGGTTGGTGGTTACTTCTTTGTGGGTTTTTTTTGTTTTGTTCTTGGTTTTCAGAAACCTGTTTTTTGTTTGTTTGTTTTGTTTTTGCTTTTTTTTTTTTTGAGACGGAGTCTCGCACTGTCTCCCAGGCTATAGTGCAGGGCTGCGATCTCTGCGCACTGCAATCTCCGCCTCCTGGGTCCAAGCAGTTCTCCTGCGTCAGCCTTCCGAGAGCTAGGACTACAGGCGCACACCACCACACCCAGCTAATTATTTTTTAATTTTAGTAGAGACGGGGTTTCACCATGTTGGCCAGGATGGTCTCGATCTCCTGACCTCATGATCCATCTGCCCGCCTCAGCCGCCCAAAGTGCTGAGATCACAGGCATGAGCCACTGCGCCCGGCCGGTAACCTATTTCTTAGCATAAACACTGATAGTATTTTTAAAAAAAAAAAAGGTTTCTTTCGAAATCTCTGTGTTTTTTTGGTGTGATTCTCATTTTTTGTTGTTTTTGTTTTTCGTGATACACAGCCATTTCAGTCACTTGTACAAGTCTATTTTCACTACAACAAAGTTTTGCTTCCTTTGCTTGATCTTGGCTCACTGCAGCCTCTGTCTCCTGGGTTCAAGCGATTCTCCTGCCTCAGCCTGCCGAGTAGCTGGGACTACAGGTGCACACAACCATGCCCAGCTTATTTTTGTATTTTTGTACAGACAGGCTTTCACCATATGGGCCAGGCTGGTCTCGAATTCCTGACCTTAAGTGATCCACCCACCTTGACCTCCCAAAGTGCTGAGATTACAGTTGTGAGCCACTGCACTGTTTGCACCACTGCCTGCTGCTTTTTTTTTTCCCCCTGAGATGGAGTCATGCTCTTGTTGCCCAGGCTGGAGTGCAGTGGTATGATCTCAGCTCACTGCTACTTCTGCCTCCCAGGTTCAAGAGATTCTCATGTGTCAGCCTCCTGAGTAGCTGGGATTACAAGTGCCTACTACCATGCCCAGCTAATTTTTATATTTTTAGTAGAGATGAGGTGTAACCATGTTGGCCAGGCTGGTATCGAACTCTTGACCTCAGGTGATCTGCTTGCCTCAGCCTTCTAAAGTGCTGGTATTACAGTTGTGAGCCACTGCACGCAGTGGCTTGCTGCTTTTATGACATGTATTCTGAGGTCTATTTTAGGAAACTCAGTTATGTGTCCTAGTCTGATCTCCCTTTTTAAAATCTCTGTAGTCCTTTTTTCTCTGTATTCTGGGAGTTTAAAATTAGCGTAATCTGAATACCTAATCCTAAACAGCACAATTCTCTTCAGATAGTCTTCTTAATATGGTTCATAGAATGATGTTTGATAAAGTGTGGGCTTTGAGAATGTCTTAATCTTTTGTTAACTATTTGGAGTGACACTGGTGATGTGATGGGTGGTGTTCTCTAGGATCTCTGAGATGCTCTCAGTGCAAGCAGACCTACTATTGCTCCACAGCATGTCAGAGAAGAGACTGGTCGGCACACAGCATCGTGTGCAAGCCTGTTCAACCAAAGTAAGGGTCCATGATCTTTTTATTCATTAAGAATTACGTAAAAAGTTTTTTTCTGATAGAATAAGGATCCAATTAAGCAGACCACAACCAAGTAGAAGTTACTTTTTATTAAGCTCTATAACAAAGTGTACAAATCTGAAGTGAACAGCTCTACGAACTTAATTTTCATGGGTATTGTTTTATTAGATAGTACATGTTATTATTTAAAACCTTAAAAGAGTTTTTCTTTAATGTTCAGAGCTTTAGAATGTCTTACTTTTAATCATGTACTTTCCTGGTTTTTAATAAGTTTGGAACTCTGACATGCTTCTCGAGTTGTGTTTTTATTTTTAATAAATTGTATTTGCATGGCATTTACCAGTTTACAAAACAGTTTCACATATGACCCCAAAATTCTGTGTAAGTAACGTAGGGAGTTATCTCCATTTTACAGATAAGAAAACTGAGGCTTGGAGATACTCTCTCTCATTAGGTGGCTTTTGGAAGAAGCACTCCTATGCACACACAGGATATGAACCACTGTGTAGCCACCATTGGGAGGCTTTACATTACCACTGTGATTCTGGAAGAAACTGTTTTGTTCTTTCAGGATTTTATTCATTGAGAATGTGCCGTAATTGTGGTTTGTAGTCCGTACCATTAATTGCCTGTGTAGTATAAGTATTGTAATCTGTTGCTTTCAGTTTCCACAAACTTGAAGACAATAAATCATCTTTTGAAACAAAGGATGTGGAAGTAAACAATAAGGTATGGCATATTTTGTCTTTAAATTTTCAGTGACTCTTTTTTATTGAATTAGGATGTGAGATAAATATTTTGAGTGTATTTCTATTTCTGTATTTTATCAATATTTAAAAGCAAGTTTCCTATTATATAAATATGTACACCATAGGGACATGATCAGGGTTTTTTATTTATTATTTTTTTTTTGGAGAGAGAGTTTCACTCTTGTTGCCCAGGGTGGAGTGCAATGGCACCGTCTCAGCTCACTGCAACCTCCGCCTCAGATCAAGGGTTTTTGAGAATTATTTCTAGTCTTTTTTTCAAAAGGGACATGACAGCTTCTTAGTGTAAAATCATGTGGATTAGAGTCTCTTTAGCGTCTGCAGACACAGGTTTTAGCTTTGTGTGCTGTACTCTAATAGGACCTACTTATCTATCAAAGGAGGATTTTTTTATGATAGTAGTTCTCCTCCATTTAGACAGCTACATGGGCTGAATTATTTCTAATCTGAAAAACATCTGTCATGTCCAACTCACATTTATGATAATTTTTAGCTTTAGCTGCTTCTAGCCTCTACTTAAAAAAATGTGACTTCAAGTATTCATTCTTACAAAAAACATTAACAAGTGCAGATTTAAAATACTACCTACTTCACCACCACTTTTTTTTTTTTTTTTTAAATAAACTCAACCTTCTCTTTACCAGTACGACCTTATTCTTGGCTTATCCCCAGTCCTGTGCATGCTGCCTGTGGACGGTGGGTTTTAGTGACTCTTGGAGGCCTTCCCTATTTCTGTGTTCTTTAATTTAAGCCTAA
Source organism: Cheracebus regulus (assembly GCA_963574635.1). Classification (NCBI taxonomy): domain Eukaryota; kingdom Metazoa; phylum Chordata; class Mammalia; order Primates; family Pitheciidae; genus Cheracebus; species Cheracebus regulus. Next base: position 10,234 of record CAUYQU010099541.1, read on the forward strand.
AAGTCAGGATATTGTGGCTGTGATTCTTGTTAAAATGTGCTTTTAAGTAACTCAGTTTTGTGTGTGTTTTTTTGTTTGTTTTTTCTTCTGTTGTTGTTTTGATTTTTTCCAAACCAGAGTGACTATCCACTTGGAGTTCCTAAGGAAGTAGCCATTTGGGCTAAGAAAATAATGTTTTCTGATTTGCGAAGTCTACAACTCAAGAAAACCATGGAAATAAAGGTATTTGTTATTCTTTGATCTCCATAGACAGAGGTCCAGAGAACTGTATTTTCTTGTTTCCTATTTTTGAGTTCACATGGTAGCTACAAAACATATCTGATTAAGTTAATAAACATTGCAAAAACTGCCTACAATGCTGTTTCTATCTTAGTTAGAAAGCTTTAAGAAATTTACATTTGCTTGTGTGCCTTATGAATTATTCCTCTTTTTTATCTTTGAAAGGGTATAGTTACTGAATTCAAACACCCAGGGGACTTTTATGTGCAGTTATATTCTTCAGAAGTTTTAGAATACATGAACCAACTCTCTGCCAGCTTAAAAGAAACATATGCAAACATGCATGAAAAAGACTATATTCCTGTTAAGGGGGAAGTTTGCGTTGCCAAGTATACTGTTGATCAGGTAACCTCTAATGAAATAGTTAATCAAATGTTTGAGCTAACTTTAGTAATATCAGTTGAACACCAGAGCTTTTAATGATGCATGACAAGGCTTAAAGCCAGCCTCTGATCACCCTTCTGTTCCTCTTCTTCAGTATCCCGTGCTCTGTTCAGCTTACTTCCTCTGTGTCTTACCCCTTTCCAGCTCTGTGTACAGGTTCCTGAATTACTGGTTACAGCCCGATTGCTAGTCTTAGAGCTTGTGTTTTATTTGTGTAGCTTAGACATTAGTGTGTGATAGTCTCGTGGTCTAGAAATAGCTTTGGAATAGTTGTGCATATTATTAATAATGTGTCCTAACTAGACAGTTTTAGGGATTGCTTAGCAAGATTCTTAGAAAATTGACTTCTTAATTGAGTGCCTCAGAACAGGAGCCTTTGCTTTGCATGTTCTATAGATTGGTTGAGGGTTTTTAAATGTAAAATTGTGAAATGCTGTTTTGATGCAGAGTACCATTATACTTCACTTTCAGACCTGGAACAGAGTGATCATACAAGATGTTGATGGGCCACAAAAGAAGGCACATGTCTTGTATATTGATTATGGAAATGAAGAAATAATTTCATTCAACAGAATTTACCAACTCAACAGAAACATTGACTTGTTTCCTCCTTGTGTGAGTGTCTTTTACTTTCTAGATTTCTAATAGTGTCCCAAAGGAGCTGTTTTCAGTGTTTTGATGGGCACAATGTTTGCTTGTTCTATTCTGTTGTGTTATTGTACCTATACTATATAAATAAACACTCATTGACTATCTTGACCTTACTTAGTTAAATACTGCACAAGGTGAGAAACTAACATTTTTAGGTACATCTTTTCAATTTGCTTTTCAAAACAATCATTTCTGTATTTATTATCATGTCTGGAAGTGGCCTTAATTTATGTATAATTTAGGGATAATTATTTTTTCATGAATTTCTCGAGATTCAAGTACCAAAAGTAAGCATTAGGAATAGAGCAGGAACAGAGTAATAATTATACATAAAATTGTCTATCTGATTAGTACTTGAAGATTTGTGATAAATTTTCAGCATGAAATACATTCTTTTATATACCATTAATTAGAAAAAGTCATTTTTAAATAGTAATTTTTGTAAGTAAGCTGCATAAAATCTTTCAGGCTATAAAGTGCTTTGTAGCCAATGTTATCCCAGCAGAAGGGAATTGGAGCACTGATTGTATCAAAGCTACTAAATCACTGTTAATGGAGCAGTACTGCTCCATGAAGATTGTCGACATCTTGGAAGAAGAAGTGGTTACCTTTGCTGTAGAAGTTAAGCTGCCAAGTTCAGGTAAGAGCTGTCTTTTTAAGTTGATTACTTAAAAGGGTATGTCATTTCTACTTGCTACTCAGAAGAAATGGAAACATCTAGCGAGGCCAGGCAAACTGCTCTCTGGAGTCATTGAGATTGTGACTGAACCCATTCTTGAAATTGACGGTTTGTCAAAGATGTGGCACAAATTCACAGAATTAGGTGGTTTAACGGGCTAGATTTAGACTTCATGTGGGCATGATTATTATCCCTTCAATAGAGCCATAATATCTATGAATTTTGACTCCTGAATTTTCACTCCTTTATTGGGAGAAATTCTTGAAGTTCTCTGAGTTCATCCTTACCAGTGCTTTTTCTTGGAGTAACCTTCACAGAACTACATTTAGCTAGTACATGGTAGCTAAGCTGTGGAAATGGAAATGCTTTAGAATTCACCTCTTCCCTTTTGGCCGCTCACCTGTTTGATAAATAACTTCTCACAGTGTGATGGGTGCCTCCCAGTTTCCAGGTATCATCCCTCTGCTTTCAGAGATCTGGTGTCATGGCTTGATTTGGTAGAAAATCAGCTAATGTCTTGTGAAGTTAAGTAAAAAGTCTATTTTGTTTGCTATGTTTCATGTTACAGTCTCAGCTTTTGGATATTATTTCAGGGAACTTGAAGTTTGGATCCATGCTGACCTTTGTTTCAGCCATACTTATGTCTTAAATTTATTTCCCATAAACAGTGGTCATTCTAAGCATATGGATTTCGAAGTGAAATCTTTTCCTTAAAATTTCTGTCAAAAGAGTGTAAGACTGATTATCAGAAGCCAGGAAGGATAGTTGGGGGCTAGAAATAGGTGGAGATGGTTAATGGGAACAAAGAAAAAATAGTTAAAAAGACTGAATAAGACCTACTATTCGATAGCACAATAGGGTGACTGTAGTGAATAATAATTGTACATTTTAAAGTAACTTAGACTGTAATCAGATGGCTTGTAACTCAAAGGATGCCTGAGGGAATGGTTACCCCCTTTTCTGTGGTGTGCTTATTTCATATGGCATGCCTGTGTCAAACATGTCATGTAACCCATAAATACATATGCCTGTATACCCACAAAAATTTTAAAAATCATATTTCAGAGAAATTCTGTCAAGTGACTGTAGTAAATTTGTCTCAGTTTCTTAAGCTAGGTGTTACTATAGCTTGCCCATAGGAATTGAATTGACAAAACATGTCAGCCAATTAATAGCTATAAATATGGATTGTATGATTGACTTGTTTCTTCTTTATGCTTTTCGTATAATGCTTTGTATAGTTTCTCAACAGAGGTATATTTTCTTAATCACTTTTTAGGAAAACTTTTAGACCATGTGCTTATAGAAATGGGATATGGCTTGAAACCCAAAGGACAAGATTCTAAGAAGGAAAGTACAGATAAAAGTGAGTATAGATTGATACTGATATTGAGCATATTTTCAATTAAGTAGATTGAAAAGCATCTACCTACTAAACAAAGGCACAACTTTAGCACTGCTAAGACTTGTTAATGATAAACATTCTATGGATGATTTAAATATGCTATTTTGTTTTTAGTAGTATATCATTTATAATCTCAATCTTTCCTACATGTTCTCCTCCTCTGTCCATTTTCCACACGAATCCTTAACATGGTAATCAGAGATTATGAAGTATTAAATATCATAACACTTTAGAGTTAGGGCTTTTTTTTTCTTCGATTTTTTTTTTTTTTTTTCTTTTTGAGACGGTCTGGCTCGTCATCCAAGCTGGAGCGCAATGGCACAGTCTCAGCTCACTGCAACCTGCACTCAGCAATTCTCCTGCCTCAGCTTCCGGAGGAGCTGGAATTACAGGTGCCTGCCACCACGCCCAGCTAATTTTTTGTATTTTTAGTAGAGAGAGGGTTTCACCATGTTGACCAAGCTGGTTTCGAACTGCTGACCTCAGGTGATTCACCTGCCTCGGCCTCCCTAAATGCTGGGATTTCAGGCATGAGCCACCACAGCCAACCAAATTAGGGCTTATTAGCTCACATTTTTTTAGTTTGTTTTTCTTCCTTGGGTATTCCACCAGTAATTAATAGGGCTATAAAATTCTGTTCTAGTAGCACAGTGTTTCTTACAGTTTTTACTTCCGTAAAAACTTTTGTGTATGGTTTATGGAGATTAACAAGAGAACCAAGAAATTTTGCTTTTAGCATTTTATTTCTTGATTGCCTAGTCACCTGTGTTTGTATTGTCTTCTTGATCCTTTACCTTGCTTCTGTACCTATTGCTTTAGAAGTAGATATAATTCATTGTCTCTTGCTCTTTCATCCAGAGGTGATTGCCAGATTGACAGTGCCATGGTTGAACACATTCTGTCACATAAGCACACTCAACTCATCCTTAAATCTGACTTCTTCCTGCCTCCCATCCGTTTCTCTATCTAATTGGTTGCCAAGTCTTTATTGATTCTTCTTCCCAAGTATCCTTTGTATATGCCTTTTTTCTTTCTTTCCCTACTACCATTTTCTAAGCTCCACAATCATCATTCATGGACAATTGAAACAATTTCCTGATGTCATAGTTTATCTCCCTGTCTGATTTGCCTATGTGATATGTCTGAGACACAAATTTTGGTGGGACAGCTCTGATGAAGAGCTTTCAGTTATTTGTCATTTGGAGGAGGAAACCAAACAGTGGTTTAGTGGTAGTCATGGTTGAAACCATAAGTTGCTGGTGCAACAGAATGAGGAAAGATAATGAGGAGGATGAAGCTGAGGCCTGCAACATGTAGTGAGGAGCTGTGTTGGGAAAGGTGGGAACAGAATGAGAAAAACCTTGCCAGAGCAGCAGAGGGTAAACGCTTCCAGGACTGGGAGTCATCAATAGTATCAGATGCTATGAAGGTATCCAATGGAAGGTACAAGAAAACCACTGAGCAATATCTTCTTCACTAAGGCGCGGTGAAGTTGCCTTCATCCAGTACAGACAAGCAGAAGAAATTATGTCGGATAGAGAAATGAGGTGTAATAGAGAAAGAGCAGGGTGCAATGGAAGCAGATGGGAAGGTGCCTAAGATTTGCAATGAAGCCATCTGGAAGTGATGCCACGCGGAGCAGGAAATAACCAGGCGCGCGGCAAGAAAAGGAACATGTGTTAAGGCCTAGAGATGGGAACAAGCATGGTCAGTCCTGAGAAACTGAAAAATAAGTAGGGCTGGATTTGACAGATGGTGAAGAGGTATAGGATGGGGAGGTGTAGGTCAGGAGGTGAGCTAGAGCAGATCATTAAAGGTCCCAGGAGCTGTGTTAAGGGGGTTGGACACGATTCTGAAGCCAACGTAGGGAATGGAGGCTTGAGACACCTCTGGATTCAGCTTGCTGGATTCAAGTTATGTTTGTGGGTATGGGAGAATCAGGTTTGGAAGTTAGAAAAGGTGAGATGTGGAATATTGCTGAGACTTCCCTTTAAACCATCTTCTTAAGAATTTAGCTGTGCCTCTGTGGCAGAATTAAATCTGTCCTCCTGTTCTGCCTGTTTTTAACTTAGCCTTGCTGAAAGCCTTTACAGCTTGGTCTCTACTGTCCACACACCGAGCCAGCGACATGACTGTGCCTTTGTCCCCTCCTCCTCCAGTATTGCTAAGCCCAGCTGCACTCAGCCTGCACTATGATTGTGCACCCTCTTGTGAAATTTATCACATTGTGGCTCCTGTTTGAAATCTTCTGTCTCCTACAAGATTTAGAATATCTAGATGCAAAGACTGTGGCCTTTTACTTAACTACTTCTCCCCATGGCTCAGTATGACATCTGACCTACATTAGATGTTTAAGATAATTTTTTTTTGTTTGAGTTGGCATCTTGCTCTGTCTCCAGGATGGAGTGCAGTGGCGTGATCTCGGCTCACTGCAACTACCTCCTCCTGAGTTCAAGCGATTCTCCTGCCTCGGCCTCCTGAGTAGCTGGGTCTACAGGCACGTGCCACCACGCCCAGCTAATTTTTTTGTATTTTTATTAGAGGTGGGTTTCACCATGTTGGCCAGGATGGCCTTGATCCCCTAATCTCAGGATCTGTCTGCCTTGGCCTCCCAAAGTGCTGGGATTACAGATGTGAGCCACCACGCCGGCCAAATATAATTTTTAAAAGTTGGCGCAGTGGCTTGCTTCTCTAGTCTCAACTACTCAGGAGGCTGAAGTGGGAGGATGGGTTGGAGACTAGGAGTTTGAGGCCCCCAGTGTGCCATGATTGCACTTGTGAATAGCCACTCCACTCCAGCTTGAGCAACATAGCAAGGCCCTGTCTCTTAAAAAAACAGTAACTCATAGAGGATCTTATGAAGGACTCATGCAGCTGAAAGGAACCATCCAGATCTTCCACACCACCTTAGTACATGCGAAGAAACGGAAGCTAACTGGTCCAGTGGGTCACCTTAAGCCTGGAGATGTAGAACCAAAATCTCAGACCTGTTACTCCAGTTCAGTGCTCTTTCCACCATTATGCATCCTGTGCTGTGAAACAACAGGACAGTGGTTCCTTTTCCTTGCTGTTAAGTTTTTCTCTTCCTTTCTCCCTTATTTATGTTGTGATTTTATTAAGGGGGGAGAACATTTTAAAGAAGCAATTTTTAATTTGAGCCTGTCTCTTACCTTTTACACTTGAGATCATTAAATTTACTTGGGCTGCTGTTATGAGCCAGTTATCCATTTCAATGGGATTTCTAACATAACTTGAAGAATCCACTGTACTATATTGTGAGAGGTCACTCCTAGATAGCAAATTCCCTCCACTTTTTGTGGTCTATCCCAGTCACCCCTTGGTCTTCAATGGTGAGGACCACTTCCTTTAATAAGTCTAGAATATAGATAATTATTTTCTCATATTTCTGTGATTAAAACAATGAAGTCAGCCTTAGTTTTATGTGAATGATATCTTATCCTTTAGTTCCTTAAAGCAGTCGTAGTTTTTCTTTGTCTTCCAGGATTCTGATACATTGTCATGATGTCACTAAGTATCTTGATGCTAAAAATATATTCCTTGAGTACTTGGAATTGTATAGACTATATACTTTTTTTATTTCTGTGAGTTTCCCAAGTTATTTTTCATTGTGCTTTTGAAGCCTGTCCTTCTTAGACTCTTAGGTTGGCCCTACTTACTTTTCTCTTGACTTATTACGTTACTTACGTGGCTTGTATCTTTTTTGAACTGTTGAATACATTTTAAATTTATAATTATTTTATCCGAATAAATTGTTCCCTGTGGGATTTATCATTTCACTGTAGAGTAAGTAGATCCTAATCTGATATGTTTCTACTTCAGTATAATGAGAGGATATCTATTCTAAATTACATTTTCTTGAACTCTTTTAGGGACTATAAAGAGTCTGTTATTGAACGTTTTAATTAGATCTGAACTTGTCTTTTCTAAGTGACCTGTTTTCTTTCTTGGGACCACTCTAGCTTTTGGTGACATCGAAAACTGCCTTTATTATAAACATTTATTACTGGGAAGAAGAAACACCATGAGCTCTCAGACTGCCATCTTCCAGGAACCTTGCAGTCATAGTCATACTCTTTTTCAAATGATTAAAGCATGCATATATACATATATATGTTGTTTGTTTGTTTTTTTAACTTTGATCGAAAACAAAATGGCTTACTTTTCTGTTTTCTTCTGATAAGGTGATCCTCAAGATGCTGGAAAAATGATAGCTGAAAACAAAATGGTTGTAGACAAAAGTGACCTAATCCCGAAAGTGTTAACTTTGAATATAGGTGATGAGTTTTGTGGTGTGGTGGCCCACATTCAAACACCAGAAGACTTCTTTTGTCAACAACTGCAAAGTGGCCGTAAGTCAGTTCTCTTGATTTGCTCTGTCAAGCTAAAATTCTTCAAGAGACTCGACATGTAGAAATAATGTATAGATAGATATTTCTTTAAGATGTGATCTTTATCTGCAGGTAAGCTTGCTGAACTTCAGGCATCCCTTAGTGAATACTGTGGTCAGTTATCTCCACGCTCTGATTTTTATCCAGCCATTGGTGATATATGTTGTGCTCAGTTCTCAGGTAAGGAAAGAGTGTTACTGATTTTTAAAATTTATTATTATTTTTTAACTTACAATTGAATAAAAACTGTTGAAACATAGTCTTTGGTTTGCACTGATGGCTGGTTTTGAAGCTTGAGTATTAGAGTCAACCAATCATGTTTTTAAATAGATCAGATTAAACTGGTTGGGAGGAGTGTGGTCTGATCTGGGTAAGAGCAGAGGGCCTGTGTGTGTCAAGGAGGTGGAGGTATTTTGGGTTATTTTGTCAGCCTTTTGGTTTTTGGAGACTGGTAAAGATAATTCTGTTTAAGCTAATAGGTGGATATGCAAACTCCCAGGATCATATCTTTACTGGTTTTATTAAAACAGCAAGAGGGCCTGGAAGTGTGGAGCTGTCATGGTGCAGCCTTTGTATGGCACAAGTCCTGCCTTATAATAACCAGGTTATGTTATTCTCTGCCAGAGAGAGGTCAAGGGGCCTCATGGAAGGGGAGACACAGTAATCCTTCAGTAAATTGATCATTTGGTTGGTTGGTGTAGTCTAGTTGACGCATGCTTGCCAGGTGTTTTATAACTAGTCTTACCTAGTAAATGCTTCATGTACTGATTGAGACCTTGTGATTCACATGATCAGTGTATGTTCTCTGTCCTAATGAGGAGCTAACTCTACGGGAGAGATAAGGCATGTAAACTAATAATGACAGCATATGGCATAATTAATGTAGTACACTACTAATAAAGGTTACATTTTAGGAGTTGAAGGCTTCTGATAAGCAAAATTAATAAACATATTGTTGTATAAACTTGATATCTATTAAAGAAAAATCTATAAATGACCATCGCTAATTTGAGGAGGAAAGGTTTTTGTTTATATCTATAGTGGAAAAATCATTTGAGATTGAATCTCTCCCTTTTTCAGAGGATGATCAGTGGTACCGTGCCTCCGTTTTGGCTTACGCTTCTGAAGAATCTGTACTGGTCGGATATGTAGATTATGGAAACTTTGAAATCCTTAGTTTGATGAGACTTTGCCCCATAGTCCCAAAGTTGTTGGAATTGCCAATGCAAGCTATAAAGTGTGTGCTAGCAGGTATGGAATTTTCATAGCCTCCATATTCTTTAAAAATTCTAAAGATGAAGAAGGAAACATGAAAAGATACATGAAATAGGGAAAAGCTGCTTCTCAAAACGACATGGTCAGATGCTTAAAAGTTTCTATACATGCCATTTATCCCACTAGGATCAGAGATTTCTTTCCACATCTATCAGTTGGATGCATTAAAATGTACCATTATAAGGAGTTTCCTATTTCAGAGGGTATTTCAAAGTGTTTGCTCAAAGCAACATTATTATAATTACATTTGCAGCTTATCCCAGATCTTTTCCTTAGGCAATGTTACAAAATGTAGTTATATCCCAAAATACTTCCTTAGGCTACATTCCCACAGGTGGAATGAGTCAGTCAGTCTCCTTCTTTTCATGTCTGTGATATATATTGTGCATTGTCTTCCAGAAAGGGTTGACCTAGTTTATATGCCCACCAAAATAGTATGAGAGAGTCCATTCTTGTACACATCGGTGCATCAGAAGGATGCTTCTATATTATTTCATCCTGGCCAATTTTGATAGAATAAAAATGAAATCACTTTAATTTGCCTAATTACCAGTGAGGCTAAACATTTTTTGATAAGTTAGTAGGCCCTTGCATTTAATGAACTGACTGAAGCATAGCTTGGGATTGCTGATTTTAAGTGCTCTGTCAGTATTGAGTTGTAACTGCCACCGATGTTTCATATGTTAATCTAAGGGACCAGTATTTCTTCAGGGACTGTTTTATACTTTTTGTGTATGGCTTTCTTAATTTTATTGGGCTATAATTTACTTGCCATAATGTTCACTTTGGGTGTTAGCTATACAATTCAGTCATTCTCAGTAAATTTACTAAGTTGTACAAACATCACCATAGTCTGATTTAGAACATTTCCATCACCCGAGTATGGTCTCTTGTGCCTATTTGTGGTTAGTCTTTTCTCCCCAGGTAGTAACCAATCTACTTTCTGGCTCTGTAGATTTGTACTTCTGGATGTTTTATGTCAGTGAAATTATGTGGGTTTCGTTTTACATGTTATAGAAGCTTTTTACAAGCTATTTTTTTGTTCTTGGTAGAGATGTGAGTCTGGCCGTGTTGCCCTGGCTGGTCTCAAACCTCCTGCCTCAGCCTCCCAGAGTGCTGGAATGAGCCATTGCGCCCAACAGGAGTGAGCCACTGCACCCAACCAGCAGGCTTTTTCTTTGTTAATGATGCATTCATCTTTATGTTCTTAAGTGAGATGTTTTTGTTACAGTGTTTGCTGTAGGTTTCTTAAGTTTAACTTGGGGAAATTGGGAGCTACATTTCTAAATGCTTTAAAATAGTTTTAACATTCATTCAAAATTCTTTGTTAGGAGTAAAGCCATCATTAGGAATTTGGACTCCCGAAGCTATTTGTCTCATGAAAAAACTTGTGCAGAACAAAATAATCACAGTGAAAGTGGTAGACAAGTTGGAAAACAGTTCCCTGGTGGAGCTTATCGATAAATCCAAGATGCCTCATGTCGGTGTTAGCAAAGTTCTCATAGATGCAAGCTTTGCCGTGGGAGAACAGGGGATGGTGGCAGATAAACCCAGTGACATGAAAGAAACCAGTGGTAAGTAAAATGTTTACTAGGTAATGCATGTTCTGCAGTTCAGATGGTTCTGTAAATACAAGTTCCTTGTACTTATAAAAAGAATTTATGTTGAATGCCTTTGATCTTAAATAAAGCATTCATCTATATGTTTTAAGAATGTTTAAAAAATAAAATTTTATGGAGAGTTGTACAGGTTGCTGGCAGCTTATCAGAAATATAAATTTGAAGTTCACTTAGACAATAATTATGAGACTGACTTTAAGGTTAATATTCCTATAAAGTCACTTAAAAAGTGAGTGGAAATTCAATTCTTCAAAAGCAGATTCCTTAGCAACTCAAGCCTTGCTGCATCATCCCTCCACTATGTCCATTTATTTTGCAAAATATTTAATTATTTTCACAGTTCCCTTGGGTGTGGAAGGAAAAGTAAATCCATTGGAGTGGACGTGGGTTGAACTTGCTGTTGACCAAACAGTAGATGTTGTGGTCTGTGTAATATATAGTCCTGGAGAATTTTATTGCCACGTGCTTAAAGAGGATGGTAAGTTGATTTTTTTAATTTGTTCCTTTTTACAAATACATTGGCGTGAGTAATAACTTCACATGAGTTGGTTACTGAGTGATAAAAGTACCTCTTTCCAAGAGGAACCAAGTAGGTATTTGTATTTCCAAGAAAGATTTGGTTGTACTTAGCTTTGATTCTGTTTTAAGCCATTATTTCTATTTTCAGCAATACCTCTTTATATTTAAACCAGTTTATATGTCATAGAATATCTCCTAAATTCATTTACAGAAATTAAATTTGGCCTGGTATAGTGGCTTACACTTATAATGTCAACACTTTGGGAGGCCAAAGCAAGAGGAAGAGGAGCCCAGGCGCTCAGGGGTGCAGTGAGTTTTGATCATGCCAGTACACTCCAGCCGGGGCAGCAGAGTTAGACCCTGTCTCTAGAAAGCAACAACAACAAAAGAAATTAAATTTAACTTTTATTGAAGTATTAATGTAACCTATAGGTACATGTGTAAATAGGAGTACAACATAAGAAATTATCACAAACTCCTCACACTTGTATAACCGGCCTCTAAGTCAAGCAGTAAAACATTACCAGTATTCCAGAAGTTTCCCTCCTATCCATTCCCATCATTACCTCTTCTCTCTTTCAAAAATAAACATTCTGCCTTCTAATAGCACAGATTAGTTCTTCCTGATTTTGAACTTTATAGAAACGGGATTACGTGCTATGGGAGCCTCTGTGCCTCGCTGCTGCCCACTCTATTGTGACATTGTTGCATGTATCTGTACCTTGCTTTTCCTTGCTGCATAGTGTTCATTGTACGTTACATGTATCTGTATCTTGTTTTTCTTTGCTGCATAGTGTTCCATCCTATGAATTGTATTGCAGTTTGTTTCCTTCTACCATTGGACACTTGGCTTGTTTCGCTTGGGCTGTAGATTAATGTTGCTGTGAACATTACAGCACATCTGGTGTATATGTGCAGGCATTTTCATGGAGTCCATACCTAGGGATGAAATTGTTGGGTCATAAAGGGCATATAAATTTGCAGCTTCCCCATTTACAGAGGCCAGTTTCTGAAGTGATTAAGGAACATGTGGTTGCTCCACAACCTCACAAGCACTGTGTTTTCTTTTTCATTCGAGCCATTCTGGTGAGCATCATTGATCTTGATTTTGCAAATCTTGGTTTTTCTTTGTCAAATAAGGACATTTAACTAAATAACTTAGGCCCTGTCTGACCCCATAGTTGGGAGATTTGTCATTCCTTCATTCAGAATCATCTGGTAGGTAGGCCACCATTGCATATAGGTTAAAATTGACAATTTTGAAGTTCCTTTTTGTTCTTATAGGTGATTATCATACAAACATCTAAAAATTCTAAAGATGAAGAAGGAAACATGAAAACATGTTTCAAAAGTTAGAAAATTCAAAAGTTACAAAAGTGTGTGTAGTGGAAAGTAAGTTTCCTGGTTCCTCTTCTCACTAAATATTTTTTTAGAGATACTTTATACATATGCTTGTATGAGTATATACCTTTTATGTATCTATAAGTGATATAAAGTGGTAAGTCATTTTTGCATTTTTTCTTCCACTGCATTTTGGTTATCAATTTACATCGTGTTTTCTCCAGTCTCTTTTTAAATAACAGTTTTTATTTTGGAATAATTTTACGTTGACAAAGTCGCAGAGACGGTACATAGAGTTCCCATATGCCCCTCACCCAGCTTCTCCTGTAGTTAGCATGTGATCATGGCACATTTGTTGCAACAAAGAGACCAACAGTGGTGTATTACTAGTAACGGAACACCAAACTTAATTTGGTTTTCACTAGCTTTTCCCCTAATGTCCTTTTTCTGTTCCAGGAGCTATTCTGTGATGCCACATTGGTGTTTAGTCTCTGTTCCATTCTTTTTCATGGCTACATGGTATTCCACTGTGTGGCTTAATCCTAATTTAATTAACCTAATTGTGGATAAATACAGAATTAGTGATTTCCAAGCTTTTATTACTAAAACAAATCCTTGTACTGTGATTTTTACTTTAGGAGTATATCCCTGGGGCAAGTTGCTAAAATTGTTGTTAGAGTATTGGGTCAAAGGAATGTGTGTTTGTGCTTTTGAGGCCAGCCAAACAATACCCCAGCAACAGAGTATATCATTGCCTGTCGTGTGTCCTTAAACTTTAGGCTAACCTGAAAGGTGAAACGTCTGACACGTTAGAATTTATTTTCCATTTCGGTAAGTGAGCCTTTGTCACACACTTTTGATACTACTGAGTGGTTCAGATCCCTTTCTTCTGCGTGCAGAAGCTCTCCACGGTCTGCATTTTGCAGGGACACCTCTGATGTCTCCCTCCAGAGGCCGCCTGTCCGCTTGTCTGCTTGTCTGCTTTGCTAGCCTGCCGTCCACTTTTGGCTGCCTAATTTCATAATTTTGTCCTTTGTCTCAGAGCCACATCTTCCTTCTGGAAATACCCTTCCCTTCAAATGTGGTGTACTTTGAATTTATGAAACCTCCAGCATACAGAGCGCGTGAGCTCTGACTTCTTAGCATACATTATCTGTGCCATCCATTTAGTGATTATAGTAACTTTTGGGACAGCTTTAATTTAGTTTCTCTATGGCCTTGTATGTTTTCTTGTCTACCTGCAAAGTTCCTGCTTTAGTGTATTGATAATCATGCTGTAATTATTTCTTTGTGCCCAGTAAATCATTAGTGTTGGGTTTATTGTGACTATTAACTAAATAACTTATTTGTCCAATAATTTTTTAATAAGGAAAAGCATTGGGGTAAAAATAGTACTGTGGGGAGGTACCTGGGATTTTTATGATCAAGACATTTTCTGACTTTAAAGGAAAATTTATGTTCTGTATCTTCTAATATTAAATGCTATGTGTATTTTGTGTTCAGCTTTAAACAAACTAAATGATTTGAACAAGTCATTAGCAGAACATTGCCAGCAGAAGTTACCTAATGGTTTCAAGGTAGAGACAGGACAACCTTGTTGTGCTTTTTTTGCAGGTAAGTTATAGTTGGTAATCTTGACTTTTAGAACCTTATATTTCTTAACATTTGACCCTTATTTCTAGTGCACATTTTTTTTAACATTTAAGCAAATATTTTTCATGGCCAAGGTTAAATGAATACTTAAGATGGTAGATGTTTTCCTTACCTTTTTGTAACACGGAACCTCCAAGTGATGCTTTGTTGCATAAACTTTATTAAACATTATTTTAATGCTTTTATTTCCAGAATTTCTGATAATATTAAAATAAGTTAGCTCATGGAAGAGCTGTTCACGGCAGGTTCATTGTTTCTTCTGGTCGCTCTATAAGTGTTTACAGTATTTTGAAAATGTATTTGATGAATCATCTTTATTACAAGAATGTTTCTACTATTTGCTGCTACTACTACTACTACTACTACTACTTAGTATTGTTGTTATTCTTGAGATGGAGTCTTGCTTTGTCACACAGGCTGGAGTGCAGTGGCACGATCTTGGCTTACTGCAGCCTCCACCTCCTGGGTTCAAGTGATTCTCCCGCCTCAGCCTCCCAAGTAGCTGGGACTACAGGTGTGTGCTACCACACCCAGCTAACTTTTTGTATTTTTAGTAGACGGGGGTTTACTGTGTTTGCCAGGATGGTTTTGATCTCCTGAACTCGTGATCTGCTCACCTCAGCCTCTCAAAGTGCTGGGATTACAGGTGTGAGCCACCACGCTCGTCCACTGCTTATATTATTTTATCATATAACAAGTAAAATAATCTGAGCCATTAGTGGTAAGAGTATTATACATGTCCAAAACTGACAAGTATATTCAAGTCTTCACCTTAACACTCTCTTTATTGGATAGGTTATGAATGAAATCTTTTAATTTAACATCTTTAAAAGTGTGGTACTACAAATTTTGGAGATAGTCTAAAAATAGATTTTGAGAATTCTCTAATTTTAGAGATTTTTGAATTTTGAAAGACAAAAGGCATGATTTGGGGAAGTAAGCAAATTGATTACCTACTTTTAGACAAAGGGTGACTTTTTTCAAAATAAGTATTTCAAGTGTCAATAGAAAGGAAATGTTCCATGTCACAAACTCTGTGTTAAACCTAGGTGATGGTAATTGGTATCGTGCTTTAGTCAAGCAAATCTTACCAAATGGAAATGTTAAAGTACATTTTGTGGATTATGGAAACATTGAAGAAGTTACTACAGATGAACTCCGAATGATATCATCATCATTTTTAAACCTTCCCTTTCAGGGGATACGGTGCTGGTTAGCAGGTATGGTATACAATAAGAAACTTTCTCAACTACTTTCTAATATTTGGGGCATATAATTTTCCGAGTATTAATATGTATAATTTTAACATTTTGTGTGGGTTAGAAGATCCTGCTTCATATTATACAAGTTAGAAATTTATTTACGATATTGGCCAGAATGTCCAGTGTTGTCGTCAGAGTAGGGAGACGGCTGCTTTACTGACCGTGGGAGTAGAGACTACACGGTCCTCTGGACAGCATTGGCAGGGTTCCTTAGGAACCTCAGGTGTTCATACCTTCTGACTTAGTAGTTCTGCTCCTAGTAATTTTTCCCAGAGAAATCTGGGAATTGCACAAAGTAGGTTACAAAAATAATTATTACACTGCTGTTAATAATGGCAAAATAACATAAATAGTCAATAATAGTGGATTGTGTAAATGATTTATATAATGGATAATGACAGTAATTATTTTGTAGGATTGTTAGGATTAAGTGAAGGTTTAGGACAGGGTCTGGCACTCAAAGTCTGCACGTTTGTTTATTGCACAGTCATTAAGATGATGTTAAGTATGTGTTACTAATATGCAGAATTGTTCATGATTTAAGTGAAGAAGTCAGGTTATAAAAGAGTGTTGTAATGAAGACATCAAACTCCAGAGCCATCTCTGCTGCTTGCTTTCTATGAGATGTTTAGGTGAATTATTTAAATTTTCGGTGCTTCTGTTTCCTCATCTGGAAATTATTACTGCCTTCCTCAGAGTTGTTAGTAAAAGAAAAATACAAAGCACTAACAGTGCTTGGCATTATACCCGTAGTAGCGGTTATTATAAACACTTTATAAGAGAATGTGTATATATGTGCATGTGTATATCTTTGACATCTGCACATAAAAATTGTGGGTGGTTGGACTCCAAAATGTTAACAGTGGTCAAGTCAGGCAGCATAGATGCATTTATTTCTTCTGCTAATCTGTTTTCCATTTATTTACAACAAGTTTCAGATTATTGTTCTTTTTGGTTTTCTTTTTCTTTCTGAGATGGAGTTTTGCTCTTGTTGCCCAGTCTGGAGTGCAATGGCATGGTCTTGGCCCACTGCAACCTCTACCTCCTGGGTTCAAGCAATTCTCCTACCTCAGCCTCCCAAGTAGCTGGGATTACAGGTATGTGCCACCACACCTGCCTAAATTTTTTTGTATTTTTGGAGGAGATGGGATTTCTCAATGTTGGTTGGGCTGGTCTTTAACCCCTGACCTCGGGTGATCTGCCGCCTCGGCCTCCCAGAGTGCTGGGATTACAGGCTTAAGCTGCCGTGCCCAGCCCAGATTATTGTTTTTAATTACTGTGTTTTATTCCAGTGCTGCTTAAAATATGGCCCCCAAATCAGCAACATCAACATTGCAACTTGTTAAAAACTCCAGATCCTTGGCTTCCACCCCAGACCTACCAAAATTAGAAACTCTTGGTAGGGCCCCACAGTCAGTGTTTTAACAAGGCCTCTAGGTGATTGAGATACATGTTCAAGTTTGAAAAATCACTGCAAAGAAAACAAGGATTTAAGCCAAAATTATCCAAGAAAAAGAATTTTTGCTTACATAATGAAAAACATTTTGAAATTATTAGAAAACGATCCATCCACAAAAGTAGAAGTGTATCACCTGACGTCTTTTACCAGCATAATGGTTAACTCATGATTTTATACATAACAAAACATTATGGTGGATTCTAAAACAAACAGTACTCCTATTTTTTCCTATTGGAAAATGCCAGGTAAAGATACGTTATCGGGGAAAGTAAGGAAAGATCCTGAGCCTCCTAATATCCTAGAGTGTATTAGCAAATGCATTATCTGTGAGTCAGGCATGGAGGATATTGAAGATACTCGGGATTGCTGACCTGAAAAGTAAACTTGGCGAAGACCTGGTCCTGGGTATTATTAAAGCAAAAACAAAGCTTATACATAGGATTCTTTTTACTGCTGTCCTTATTTTCCAGATATACAGCCTAAAAACAAGCATTGGTCTAAAGAAACCATAGCAAGATTTCAGGTATCTGTTACTGGGATAAAATTACAAGCCAGAGTGGTTGAAGTCACTGAAAACGGGACAGGAATTGAACTCACCGATCTTTCCACTTCCTATCCCTTAATAATTAGTGATGTTCTGATTGACGAACATCTCGTTTTACCATCTGCTTTACCATGTAAAGACTTACCAAATGACAGACTTGTTAATACACATGAGCTTCAAGTTCATGCACAGGGACTTCAAGGTAACATTTAAAAACCATTTATTTGTTTAAATTTGTTATTCCTTGCTCTCAGAGACTATGAAAATTTTTTCATCATAAATGACAGTTTTCCTGTAGTATGCTTTATGGACATAGATTAATAGGTTAATAATATATTGAAACATTATTGAACAAATATATACTCATTTTAATTATCAGATAAACATGTATTATACAGATATAGCTCCCTTAAAGATTGAGTAAATGGTAAGAATTATATTAAATATTTGACAGAGATAGAAATATAATACAGAAATATACTACAGGAGTGTAATAGTTCAAGGATTCTCATTGTAGTCAACTTTTTTGCACTGCCCACAAAATCCCTCGAATAGATTGTTCTGTGAATATACAGATTTTTATTTTGGGAATTTGCAAACATTGATAATCAGTTGATGAACAAATGATTGAATTAAATATGTTACTGAGGAAAACAACAGTAAATGTTTTTTATTCCATGTGAGGCCTGTGTTTTGTATGTTTTCAGCTACCTCTTCAGCTGATCAATGGAAGACAATAGAATTGCCGGTTAGTGAAACTGTACAAGCAAATGTATTAGAAATCATAAGCCCAAACTTGTTTTATGCTCTACCAAACGGGCTGCCAGGTAAGAAAGCAAAATTCGAGACATACTTATGCTCATCTTTTAAACTGTAAAATGAAAGTGCTGGTCTTTAATTCCTTAGGAAGTGAAGGGGGGAAGAGGCTCACCGTGTTAAGGAAGAACTGATCATAACACTTAAGGCAAATTTAGTTATAAAACATGAGTGGGGGCGGGGCGCAGTGGCTCATGCCTGCACTTTGGGAGGCCGAAGTGGGCGGATCACAAGGTCAGGAGTTGGAGAACATCCTGGCCAATATGGTGAAACCCTGTCTCTACTAAAAAATACAAATATTAGCCGGGTGTAGTCCCAGCTACTCAGGAGGCTGAGGCAGGAGAACCGCTCAAAGCCGGGAGGCAGAGGTTACAGTAGAGGTTACAGCGAGCAGAGATCATGCAACTGCACTCCAGCCTGGGAGACAGCGTGAGACTCTTTTCTCCAAAAAAAAAAAACAACAGGAACATGAAGGGAAGCCCTGCTACAATCAACACCTACCTATCCAGTAGCCTGGTCTTGGTAGTCTACACCTTTTAAATAACAAAAGTGTCCTTAATTACTGTATAATTTCTTATTTAAAAACACATTATCTATATTTAATCTTATTTACTGTTTTAGATATATTGAAAGACTTTGTAATCCATCCGTAATCATAACTTTACTGCATCTTACAGGCTTAGAGAAACGTTTCACATTGGAACGAACCATGAAGAAAAGTAGCATGTGGAAGTTTATTTTTAATTTTTCTTTTTTTGTTTCATGGAAGTTTACAATTAAGGAATATCTTAAATGTATATGATTTTATTTTTGTAATGTCTGAATAAAAGTTAGTGCAAGTTGAATGCAGTCTTTAGAATAATTTGCAGACACTTTTAAGGCCGAGAAAATGAAACTTTGTTTCAAATTGTCAAAGTTAGAACTGTGGTAATGCCAATAACTGCTCTTAAATTTATCTCTAATACTACAAAATTACCTTTATTCTGTGTATTAAAAAGCAGGAGCTTAGAGTTTTTTGATCCTGACAACATGTGGTATGATGAATTGGAAATACTATTAAGAAAAATTTTATTAAGTATAACACTCATTGAAAAATACACTAAGCAATTATAAAAATACAGCTTAAAAAGTTTTCACAGAGTGAGCAAACTAGCGTAACCACGCTGATCAAGAAATTGATCCACCGGAGGCTTCCTCCCTATTCCCGCCAGTATTGATTGCATCCCTTCTGCAAATGGTAACTAGTCGTGGGTATATTTATTTTTAAATACAATGTATTATTGTATATACATGTATATATTTTAAATATAATGCATATTTTAATACACAAATGATTTTTTTATTAGACTTGCCATTCTTATACTGTCAATAGTAACATTGGAAATTTTCTTCACAAAAGACTGTTTTTATATACTTTAGAAAATCAAGAAAAGCTCTGCCTATTGACAGCTGAATTATTAGAGTACTGCAATGCCCCGAAAAGTCTACCACCCTATAGACCAAGAATTGGAGACGCATGCTGTGCCAAATATACAAGTAAGGTTCTTTTAGGGAAAATATTTGAGGAAAGGTATTTGGTCTGTTTTCTTTTACATGATACTATGTAGATTTTGATATTTTAGCTGCATATTTCATTTGATTTAAGTAGAGAAATTAGGGAAGGCAATGTTGTGGATTTAATTCATGTTATTCAGCTTTTCAATTCTATATTATTTTTAGGCAAGAATATAGGTAGATTTATACAAATCTGTCAGTATTTATAGACAACCAGCTTGAGATAACCACACTCTATTCTAGTGGATCAGTCACATTACATTTATTTATGGAGAGGTTGCAAAGAATTTATAGGGCTCTATATGGGAATGTACTAAAAGAAGAATGAAATGCCTCAGGGAGTCAGACTCATTGATGAGGGTATACTTTGATCATTATCCATTTTAATATTGCATTTTAACAAATTTCTTAAGCTAACATAACACTTGAAGTAAATACTGTGATTTACCTCTAGGATCAAGGTTAATGGGAGTGGAGCCAGGTTGTAGGACTGCTTCATGGTCCACAGTCAGGTCCAGTTGGCAGGCCTGTGACGGGGGACATGGATAAGCATGGCTCCTGCCAATCCCTGGGCAGTGGTGGCTGGTGGCAGGATGGCAGCCAAGTGGGGCTAGAGCTGAGTTCACCTGGGGACAGGGCTGCTTCCAGTCAGAAGCTGAGAACAAGGTCTTAAAAGTCTGCCACTGTGGCATGGGCCTGCCTTCTGAAAGAGCCCTCCTCAATCTTGGGCTCCAGTGGAGTTTCAGAACCCCTGCCTGGATCCCAAACCTCTTAAAAAGGCATTTTTGTGGCGAGATGTGCACCAAAGTACTTTTGTTGGGGGACACAAGTCGGGGGCCTTCAAACTTGATGGTCTTGCAGATGTCACTAGTTTTTTCTTTTGTATGACAACTGGATCTACATTTTCTCTCCCTTTCTTCCCAGAATAAATCATAATTTTTGGTTCAATAGTATTCTGCTTTACTTCATTAGGACTGCATAAACACTATAGCTGAGCTGTGTAGTATATTACAATTACATTCTCTTTTGCCACTTTTGTTGTTAGTGTTCTATATACTTTGACTATTTCCAGTTCTCTATATTAGTGCAAACTCCCCAGGATACTACATGTACTTTATCAACTTTTACCATATTGGAGGCATCTTCAGCCTTCCAACCTGCTTCTGTGCAGGCTGCTTGTCCCCTAGACCTGGGCCGTTAGCCTGGGTTTTTCCTCACCATGCTGAGGATCGTTTCAGCACTGCCCCATTGTTTCCTGGACTGCCCTACCATGTGTTAGCTAGATTGCTTCCTCCCTCGCCCCACCTTGTTTTTTGGATCCCTGATTTCCCTTTTGATTTACTCCCATGTTTTGGCGGATCCCATCCTCCAGAAGCTGAGAAAAGGTGCATATAAGATGAATTTTCTGTTAGAGCCCATGTTTGAAAAAATCTTTATCCTAATAGTTAATTGATAGGTTGCCTGGATAAAGAATTTGATTGGAAATCATCTTCCCCTTACAGTTTTGAAGCCACTGCTTTCATTGTGTTTTAGCTGTTGGTATTTCTGGTCAAAAGATTGATGTTATTCCAGATTCCACAAACTTTGTACATTTTTTCTCCCTTTCTGGAACTGTTAGTATTCTCTTCACCTGTTTTGAAATTTATGTGACTTTAGTATGGTGTTTTTCTTTCTATCATTGTGCTGGGCACTCAGTGGGTGGACCCCTTAAGTCTGGAAATTCATGAGCTTCAGTTTGATAAACTTTCCTGAATTAATGCTTTTATTTCCTTTTGTTTTCTTCTCTTTTCAGAGCTCTAAATCTTCTGATGTTGAATTTGAACTCTTCTGTTAAATATCCTTTTCTCTCTTTCATCTTTTTCAATACTACCCTGTTCTTTCAAGGGTGGAATGTCAGTTCTCCAAGGATATTATTGTCAGTCTTCTAATGTTCATTGTCATCTTCCTCCTTTGCCTGGCTTCCCTAAGGTCCTATTTTGTTTTGGTCTCCTCTGTGATGTTAGAGGCTTTCTCCAAATCTCTGGTGATCCTGTGCTGTTCCTGTATTTAAGATGGGGCACTGAGAAGTTATTGGGAAGTTGCTTTGAGAGTGGGCAGGGGCTTGTCTACTGGTGGCCTTCACTGTGGGTGATCTGGTTGTGCCATTTCACTGTGGACTCCCGGTGTCACCATCTTGATGGGCTATTGTGGAGGCTGGTTGCCTCCTGACTGAAGCGTACAGCTTGCCTGCCAGTGTTAAACTCTCCCTGGTCTGCTCTGCCTTGCATTCTCTAGTCCACGGCCTCTCTGGTTCATCCTCTCGGGAGAGGAAACCTCCAGTCTTCTTTCCTCAAGTAGAAGCATTATTAAAACATAGGAACATAAAGCTCACCATTCTCTTTAGTAACTTTAAAAATAGGTGTTATATGTAAATGAGTTTATGAGCTAAATCCTGTTCAGATGTCTTTGCAAGTAAGTCTGCTTCCTTAGCCAATCTTCATTTCCAACTCCATCTTAACTCCTACTTTTGAATGAGTAACACCAATCGTTGAGGCATTAGGGGTTGGGGATTTGTGATGCAAGCTGGGATGCATTTTGGCTTCCCCACTGCCAACTGTGGTTGAGCTACCATGGCTCTGCTAGATCATTTTCATTCAGGCATCTGCTTTCCAGTTTCCAGTATTCTGTTGTCTTTTCTCTATTCTTGTGGTTTTATGCTTCAAAAAAAATCCTATTAGGGGTTGGGCGTGGTGTCTCACGCCTGTAATCCCAGCACTTTGGGAGGCTGAGGCCATAGGATAGCTTGAGTTCAGGAGTTCAAGACCAGCCTGGGCAGCATGGCAAGACCCTATCTCTACCAAAAATAAACAATTAGCTGGGCACGGTGTTATACACCTGTAGTTCCAGCTGCTCAAGAAGCAGAGGTGAGAGGATCGCTTGAGCTTGGGAGGCGGAGGTTACAGCGAGCCAAGATTATGTCACTGCACTCCAGCCTGGGCTACAGAGCCAGACCCTATCTCAAAAAAAAAAAAAAAAAAAAAATTACATTTTTCATGGAGTATAGAGGTAAATGCTTATATTTAATTTTAACTGTAACCAGAAATTTTGGCATGGATGTTTAAGTGATGTAAATATAACTATGAATAACTCTCTTAAGGTAGTAGAGTCCCTAAGTTCTTACTGAGATTTCATTATATTTCAGGTGATGATTTTTGGTATCGTGCAGTTGTTCTGTGGATATCAGACACTGATGTGAAGGTGCTCTATGCAGACTATGGAAACATTGAAACGCTGCCTCTTTGCAGAGTGCAACCAATCACCTCTAGCCATCTGGAGCTTCCTTTCCAAATTATCAGATGTTCACTTGAAGGTAGACAGCTAAGTCACTTTCCAATTTAGGTGCAGGTTATTTTTTCCTCTTTATGTTTCATAGCTCTAAGTCAATCACATGGTATTTTCAGTAACTGCCTAGATATTTTTAAATATCAAGAGAGTTTTCAATTAAGTTTTATATCCTTCACTCTTTATTGGATTCTCACAAAAACTGTACTCAGCCTTTGTTTCATAGATTAGTTTCAGAGGGTCAGGGTTCAGAGATTCAGGTTTGCCCCTCATTTCTCAGCTAGTAAGTGGCAGGGCCAGAGTATGTGAACCAGGGTGTCTGATGTCTTTGAAGCAGGGTGTCTGACCTCTCATTTGGGGTCCTTCTGCTTTGTCACATCTCTTTAGGGACTAGAGACATTCAGAGGACACCATTTTTGGCTACCATGTTATGTATAACAAATCTGCATATATTCAGCTACTCAGTTGGAATTTGAATAAAGTGAACAAAAATACTTAAAGTAGCTTTTTACTGTTACTCCTGATATCTTTATGCAAAGGACTTGGAGCTACTACCATACTGATTGCCTTATGGTCCTCTTTGGTTTTGACTCAGAGTGGGAAAATTGTCTTTGTTTTTTATTTCTCTTGTTGGAATATATGAAGGACACACGTGTCTGTTTCGTGCCCTCTATTCCAAGATTAATGCCTGATGCCTTGTTGGGTGATCAATAAATATTTATTGAATAAATTTGCCTTTTGTAATGCAACAGCAGTAGTACATCAAAGCATACTGAAATCCGGCTGAATCCAGTAAACCTTTTGCTTGTTATTCTTACATAATTTATCTAAATACTATCTTTTTAAAAGGAACTAAAAGACTGTAATATCCATCTTTTGCAGGATTAATGGAACTGAATGGAAGCTCTTCTCAATTAATAATAATGCTATTAAAGAATTTCATGTTGAATCAGAATGTCATGCTTTCTGTGAAAGGAATTACTAAGAATGTCCATGAGGTGTCAGTGGAGAAATGTTCTGAGAATGGGACAGTCGACGTAGCTGATAAGCTGGTTACATTTGGGCTGGCAAAAAACATCACACCTCAAATGCAGAGTGCTTTAAATAAAGGTATTCTTTTCAAGTGTTACTAATAACAGATGTTAAGTGTGAGGAATAACACATAATCAGTTTAGTTGCCTTGACCTTTCCTCACTGCCTGTGCCGTACTCTCTTCTCCTCCACAAATCCAGTGGCAGGGCTCTCATTCCCGAGGCTGCGTGGGAGGGCTGCCTTGATAGAGGCAGTCCTCCAAGTCCAGATAGTCCCCAGTGCTCGGCAGCACTGCTGTGGGGATTGACACCGAGAGCTTTGGAAATGCCAGGTGTTCTGCATGTTCCCTATTTCCAATTTGCATTTTGATCCTGATGAAAATGAGAAGTCCTGTTTTTGAGATTGCATCTTCCTGGTACTCAATAAGGTGTATATTTGACAGACCTGGCCTCAGTCAAAAAGAGATTCCATATATGATAGACAAAGAACCTAAACCTTGGAGACATGGTTGTTAATATGGTCAAATCCAGACCACGGTAGTAGATAATCTCAAAGCCCAAATGGATCCATCCAGGTCTTTGTAGTTGGAACCCAGGCACAAGGGTCAGAGCTATCATCTGTATATGTTTAGACTCCCAAGTTCTTCTTCTTTACATTATATGTAATCTAATGGCTTTTTTTTGGTGTTTGCTTTTAGAAGAGATGTGTAGGATGAATTGCTGCTGCACAGAGTTACAGAAGCAAGTAGGTAAAATTTCGTTTAAGTGAAATTATACTCCTAACGTTTTTAGAAATTAAATCATATGCTTTCCTTTTCACCCACAGGTTGAAAAACATGAACACATTCTTCTCTTCCTCTTAAACAATTCAACAAACCAAAATAAATTTATTGAAATGAAAAAACTGTTAAAAAGTTAAATAAGATAAATTTGATGTTTTTGCCTCTTTTGTGGTCACCAGTGTGACATCTTCAGGTGTATTGTCCGGATAGAGCTAACGACTTGAAACCTATTTTAAGGCTGGACTTCTGTGATTTAATGACCTGAGGTTTGGTTATCATGCTTCTGCTGTCTTTGTAGCTTTGGTCTGATCATTTTCCTTTGCCACTACTAAGGGAACTGAGATCCTAGGGCGTTCCAGTTGTAATAGCCTTTCTTTGTTGTTGTTTGATTTTGAGAATTCCCATGTTATTGATACGTGGATGAACTTGTAAAAGTTGTTGTGATGTAAAGCTTAGCCTCAGATTTTTTGTCTGGATTTGAAATTAGCTCAGATTTCACTTATGCACATTGCTGTAAATATGTTTAGTGCTTTTTGTGAGGAGTATCCAAAGGGCCAAAAACGGAAAATGGGCTGCATGAGGGTGTGTTTCATTTCAAAACAAAGCATACTCCCTGCTTTTGGCTGTGGTGATTCTAGTGTCTATAAAGAACATACTGGTGAGTTTTAAACCAGTAGTTCCTC
Organism: Cheracebus regulus; assembly: GCA_963574635.1. Classification (NCBI taxonomy): domain Eukaryota; kingdom Metazoa; phylum Chordata; class Mammalia; order Primates; family Pitheciidae; genus Cheracebus; species Cheracebus regulus. Next base: position 35,900 of record CAUYQU010099541.1, read on the forward strand.
CTCCCACCCCGCGTTTTTTTAAACTGTCTGGGATCCTTTGTTGTAAGATGGCTCTCAAATAAATTTTTGATTAAGAGCCAATTAGAACTTGTAATCAGGGCTGGGCATAGTGGCTCAGGCCTGTAATCCCAGAACTTTGGGAGGCCAAGGTGGGCAGATCACCTGAGTCCAGGAGTTCAAAACCAGCCTGACCAACATGGCAAAACGCTGTCTCTACTAAAAATACAAAAATTAGCTGGGCATGGTGGTGTACGCCTGTTATCCCAGCTACTTGGGAGGCTGAGATGGGAGAATCGCTTGAATCCAGGAGGTGGAGGTTGCAGTGAGCCAAGATTGCAAAACTACTCCAGCCTGAGTGAGACTCCATCTCAAAAAACAAACTTCTGATCTCAGAATGAAGTTGTTCTTCTCACAGTTGTTATAGTTCCGGCCAAAAGCAAAGGAACTCTGATTTACTTAATATGTGCACTTTTGTTGGCTAACAAGCAGTTTATATTAGACTGGAAATAGCCCAAGAGGTAGCCATATTACTCTTTGTGAATCTTTTATGGGTGTAGTAACTCTTAAGTAAAAACCAACTGTGTTAAAACATACTTTCCATGTGGTAATAGACTGTTGTGTCGTTTTTTAAGAAAGATTAAACTGAATTCTAAGCTAAACATAATGCAAGATCAACTGTCTTCTCACGTTTCCTTTTACAAATTTTGGGTTATTACAGTTTTCAGTCTTTTCTAATACATTGTCTTAATACTGACTACTGTTTTGCATGTTTTAGCTTAAAAAAAATTTATTTTTTTGAATCTTACTTTCACCCAGGCTGGAGTGCAGTGTCACAATCTCAGGTCACTGCAACCTCTGCCTCCCAGGTTCACACAATCCTCGTGCTTCAGCCTCCCGAGCAGCTGAGACTACAGGCACACGCTGCCACACCCGGCTAATCTTAAACTTAGTTTAGGTGCTTTTAATTTAATAGATTAAGGAACATACAGTGACATGGATTTCTGGAATTTAGTCCTAGTACCAAGTCATTATGTTTTTAACCAAGTTGGTTGGCCTGTTTGTGCTTCTTATCTGTGGAATAGGCCTTTTTCGTAAGTTTATTGAGCGTGCTTACACACCTATACCTTAAGGTGAAATTTCATTGTTTCTTGATAGATTTAAGACAGGTCTTCGTAGCTTTCAAAGGAAAACTTGATTTAAAGCATAGTAGTTGAACTGGATTTTTCCATACTGTGAGAATACATATTTTGTTTACATTTGAATACAGTGTAATACTTTGTGTTTGGGTAGTGCATATTTACAAAGCACTTTTACATCTACTCACATACTTAATCTTCACAATACCCTTGAAAATACAGTAGGACCCATTTTACAGTTATGGAAGTTGAGGCCCAGAGAGGGTTACATGACTGTGCAAGATCACACACCAAGTGAAATTAGGTCTTACAACTCAAAAATGAGTTCTTTCAACTTCCATTAGCTGCTACATGTACAGTATCCTTTTAGATCAGTTCCATAGGGCATGAAACTAGAGGATTACATTATTAGGAAAAAATGATGTACATAGTTGCTTAAGCATTACTTCATTGTGGTGAAAATACAGCTGAGTATTTACTCCTTTGAATTGTTCTTCAAGATAGAATGGGTGTAAAAATGTATTTTGGCTGGGCACAGTGGCTCATGCCTGTAATCTCAGCATGTGGGGAGGCTGAGGTGGGCAGAACACATGAGGCCCAGGAGTGTGAGACCATCCTGGCCAACATGGTGAAACTTCATCTCTATCAAAAAAAAATACAGAATTAGCCAGGCGAGGTGGTGTAAACCTGTAGTCTCAGCTACTGGGGAGGTTAAGGCAGGAGAACTGCTTGAACCCTGGAGCCGAAGGTTTCGGTGAGCCGAGATGGCACCACTGCACTCTAGCTTGAGCAACAGAGAGAGAGCATGTCTCAAAAAACAAAACCATGTATCTAACCATCTCGGGAGAAGTTTAGTTGTTACAAATTTAATTGTAAAATTGCTAAAATAGAAGTGCTGTGGTGATAAGAACATAAAACCCTCTGTAATCTGTTGCTCAAGTGATAAATGTTTCAACACAAGTTAATGTCAAATATGTTTTACATGTGAAGGAGAGTGCAAACAGCTATATTTTATATTTGTGAAGGGGAGTATAAAAAGCTCTACTTACTATATATCATGCTATGCTGTGGTTAATTTTCTTAACTGACATTTCTGACTTAAATGTGTAATTTCAATTAAAAGTGAATATTTGCTTTGCTTGTATTTGAAATTAAGAGCCATAGCGATATTGAGTTTTTGTATAAGGCGTAACGACAGTTGATTTTTTTCTTTTTCAGAAACAGCCTCTCTTGGAGGTAAACACTTAAAGGAAACTGCAAAGGCTAGACTTAGGAGAGAAAGTACAGTACCTGGTGTTTTTGTTTGTGGGAACCTTTTCATTTTCCGATTTCTCTGTAATGACCTATGTTTTTGCCTCTCTGCCATTCTCTTACTAGGTTGGTAGTTTTTATTTTCCTAAGTTCTTCCCACCAAATAAATAAGTATTGTGTAAAAAATTCATACCAAATCTGTAAGAATACTGGCAAGGAATACATAGGGGCTTTCTACTATATGTGTAACTTTTTATTACTAAAAGGTACTGAAGAAAGGCCAGGTGTGGTAGCTCACACTTGTAATCCCAGCACTTAGGGAGGCTGAGGAGGGAGGAGCCCTTGAGGCCAGGAGTTCAAAGTTACAGTGAGCTATGATAGTGCCACCGCACTTCAGTCTTGGTGAGAGATCTTGTCTCTAAAACAAAAAACAAAAGCCGGTTGGTGGATGTGAGTTTTATTTTCTATATGTTTGAAATAGTTTGTAACATTCACCGCACTCTCTGTCTTCTGCCTCTTCCACATAATAAATGTCCTTTGCTTTCTTGTTTCTTTGTTATCTTCTCTTTTCCTGTCCACTTGGAGGTCAGCAGTTCGTTTCTCTCAGTCCTTAATTGGATTACTTTTCTTTTGGCCTTTGGGCACAGAGTCTGTTTGACCTCTGGACCCCTCTACCTGGAGAAGGAATTTTATATCTTCCCTCTCCTGCTGTCCACGCCCTTAGACACCTGTAGCCAGTTAGATTTTTGTTGTAAATAGAATTTACTCTTTCTGAAACCCAAATACAGTTAGCAGTTTAAGGTAAAAAGACAAGAGTATATCTTTTTCCTGAAGCATATAGAGTAATCTCAGGTAAACCACACATATGCAGGATTATGGGCCAGCTGACTTTCCTGCCAACCCCAAATTTTTTCGTGATTTAACTGTCAGACTGTGAAACCTAAGATGTTTCTCACCAACTCGTAGCAGATACTTAAAAGATACTTTTTTATCTTTTGTGTTTACTGGCAATGTATGTTGGCTAATCTGTTAGCTTAAATGGAATTTTTCCTCATGTAAAAGTTGTCAAACATGGATGTACTTTTGTTAGATAAAAGTTCATGCTGCTTTGCTCAATAAAATTATTTCACTTCCCAACCAGCTTTTTCTTTCATTCTTATTGCAGGCATTTTTTTTGTGCCAATTTAATTTTCTTTTTTTTTTTTTAATTGCATTTTAGGTTTTGGGATACATGTGAAGAACATGCAAGATTGTTGCATAGGTACACACACGGCAGCATAATTTGCTGCCTTCCTTGCCATCACCTATACCTGGCATTTCTCCCCATGCTATCTCTCCCCAACTCCCCACCCCCTGCTGTCCCTCCCCGATTTCCCCCCAGCAGACCCCAGTGTATGATGCTCCCCTCCCTGTGTCCATGTGTTCTCATTGTTCAACACCCACCTATGAGTGAGAACACGAGGTTTTTGATTTTCTGTTCTTGTGTCAGTGTGCTGAGAATTATGGTTTCCAGGTTCATCCATGTCCCTACAAAGGACACTAACTCATCTTTTTTATGGCTGCATAGTATTCTATGGTGTATATGTGCCACATTTTCCCTGTCCAGTCTATCATCAATAGGCATTTGGGTTGGTTCCAGGTCTTTGCTATTGTAAACAGTGCTGCAATGAACATTCGTGTGCATGTGTCCTTATAGTAGAATGATTTATAATCCTTTGGATATATACCCAGTAATGGGAGTGCTGGGTCAAATGGAATTTGTATTTCTAGGTCCTTGAGGAATCGTCACACTATCTTCCACATGGTTGAACTAGTTTACACTCCTACCAACAGTGTAAAAGTGTTCCTGTTTCTCCACATCCTCTCCAGCATCTGTTGTCTCCAGATTTTTTAATTTTCTTGTACGTACTAGGAGAATTAGAGACTTAATTTGTTCATACTGTCTGTTTTTTTCTAACCACAGAGGAAGTACAGACAAGACTATGAAATCACAAAATTGCCCTTTTATTAAGGAAAATTAGAGAAACAAGTCAAGGAACACAGAAAATCAGGAGTCAAAATTTGTCTTGAAATTGTAACATTTTATCCTATGGTACTAGACATTTGAATAGGAACTGTTTTAATTAAAGGGAGTTTAATGTTATTTGCTGCTAATTTGCCTTGGTCTCCAAAAGAGACTAATATCTATAGCACTAGTCTCCCAGATAGGTGGGTTAAATGTCTCTTGGATTTTAGAGATACTGGATCATCCGGTCTTATTTCTGAGTAGATTTAACATGTTTCTGATTTTAATTAATGTGCCAGCTGCATGTTTCATTCCTTGAATATCTGAGCTCCAGCTGAGTCTGACGTTGAGGTATGTGCCAGATTTATTGTTTATCAGGGCCAGCATAACCCTATCATACCAGTCTTCAGATCCCCTCAAAATACCTGGTTTGGTCATAAGTACAGTAGAGCTGAGACCGTATATCTGAATAAATGATTTATTCTTGGGAGGAGGCCTTGTAATGTTAAGATAAATCTTACCCAGTTTGCCAGGGAAGAGATTTCTGTCATAAACAGTGAATTCCGGGGGGTTAACAAGGTAAAAGGGACATACTTGATATGCTGCTTATTTGGGTAAAATTATTTTGCTACAGCAGCTAGAAATGTAAAAGTCTCAAAATGGTGAATGAGAATAATTACTATTCTGAAATTGGTCTCTCTTGCTATGTAATAACAGCTCCAGAAACCAACACATGAAGATCTTCATCAGCGGGACCCTAAGCTGCCAAATTCCCAGAAAGAAAATAAGTGATTGTGAGGCTCACTGCCGAGACACTGTCAGCCATGAGCAGTAAATCATTACTGTTACTAATAGGCTCCTCAGCAACACAGCTGCCTGGATTTGGCAAGTTGAGCTCTTCTGGGATCAGCGAAAGAGGACACCTGGGCTCCTCACCAGTGTAGGTGGTTTTGTGGCTAGACCTGCTCCCAAACAGCTCTAACTACATAAAAGATTGTCGGAGTGGTTTTTGTTTTTCCAGATAAAGGGAATTGGAAGGTAACCTGTGTGTTCTAAATATGCAGTTGAGAAAGAATGGTAAAATGGTTTTGCTTGCTGGAATTAAGGCGGTGGAGTCCTGTTAGAGGTAAGGTTACTGCCCAATTGCACAGGGTGAGAACTGCAGAAGGCTTGCCCAGAGAACCAACCATTAACATTCCCATATTGCCCTGATCTACGCACCGCAGTCTGATTTTCCTAGGAAAGTTCTTGCATTCTGGGTGTAGCTTCAGATAACCTAAAACTGGCTTCAGTTAAGGTGTTAGCTAGCTGTTGAGCCTCAGCTATTTTAGCCATGCTTGCTTGCTTCTCTTAACACCCTGAGGGGATGCCGTTTTTAACACCTAGTGGTGTTAACCTTTTGATGAAGAGGTCCTTATCTCCTGTGATGTGAACTTCCCAGGAAGTGAGAGAGACTGATGCTTATTTTAAGGTAGGAGCCTGCTCTGCCTCCAGGGTGCACTTAGATGCCTCTCTCAATGTGCTTCTCGAATACTTAGGTTAAGGCAGACAAACATACATGAAAACTAAAATCCATGATACTGGGAATTTGGAGAGGAGATGGAAATAACATAGAAGTATTGACAGTTTGATGTAGAGCATTTACGAAGTTTCAAATGTTGGCTGAGTGACTATTACCCAAGCCTGTGCCTTTGTTCTCTGTTTACTTGATTCAGCCAGAAGGCACCACATTTCCCAACAGCAAAAATCCAATATAACTTTGTGCACAGTTGTCACTGTCTTAAGTAGGAGCTGGGATGGATGCTTTTACACTTATAACAATTGGTGCCTATTCCAAACCTCAGTGGCGTTAGCTTTGAGATGGCAGTATTTCTGTTCCTGACGTCCTGTCTCTCTTTCTGCCCCTAACTTTGTTCTCTCTCCTTGCTCTTGGCCCCACAGTTAACAGACAACAGACCAAATTAAGCTGTGGCTTAATTTGCTGCCTGTTGAGCACTTCCGAGTCAGGTCCTTTGTTTACTCTGGGATGGTTTCTTTGCTGTTTCATAGGTACTGTTTCCTGTTACTTTGTTTCTCAGTAAGAGGGCTGAGTTATTGACATCAAACTGTCAGTACTTCTATGTTATATCCAGCTCCTCTCCAAATTCCCAGTATCATGAATTTTCATTTCCACATACATATGTCTGCCTTAAAGTAAGTATTTGTGGAGCACATTTAGAGAGGCATGTCTAAAGGCTACTATGTGGCTTCTGGAAAATACACAACTCTCGCAGACCTATTAAGCATTCTTCTTTGTGTCTGTTCCTTTCATGTGTGCTTTATCTTTCATTATTTGAGGGACTGGATCAAAGAATTTAGTTAGGGTTCTGTGGAGTTAGGAACTGTTGTATCCATCACCCTTGGTAGGTCAGGAAACTGAGCAATCAAAAGTAAAGCATCTTTTCTGTGTTACAAAGCCAGTAGGCAGGAACCCCCCACCCCCACCCCACGCCAATCTCTGAAGCCACGGTCACTCTACTACAGTGGGTGCCTCATGATGATGCATGTCACCAAGTATCGATGTCACCATTTGTCCCTGAATGAAATTCAAAGTCCTGTGTCTCGTGTTTACAACTGAGGCACATGGTACAGGGCAACTTGAGAATTAACATTGTAGAAGGTGTCAACTGAAAAACGAGAAAGTTACGAATTTGGAAAGGAGAGCTTGATTTTTCATAAAGGGTGGCCACCTGCAGGGTGGTCATTGCTACACTCTGAATTTAGCTTCCAGCCAGAAACTAGAAACAGATGCTTCCAGGGTGAGAAAAATAAAACAGGAATTTAGCTGAATAGAGTTTCCAAATATACAGTAAGCTATAGGAAGAGTAATGAATATTTTTGAAAGGAGATATACATGTGCAATTAACCTTTATGACTTTTCATGGGTTGCATGTACAAAAAAAAATGGCATTAGCGGGATTCTAGGGTGGAGTTTTTGGTCCTCTTAGATCAAAAGGTGAAGCCGAGGACACAGCCCTCATTGTGCATCTTGATAAACTAGCCAGAACCACTCTGTGGTCCATTGTCTCTTAGGAAGGAATGCTGGTGGCTTGGTTTGTTGAAGCCTTAAAGGGAGGGGCAGCATCAAGTGGTTGGTTCATGTCAGTAGTAGAAGCCAGGTGCAGTGGCTCACACCTGCAGTCCCAACACTATGGGAGGATCCCTTGAGTTCGAGGAGTTTCAAAACCAGCCAGGGCAACAGAGCAATACCTCATCTCTACCCAAAGCAACTGGCGTAGTGGTACAGGTTGTAATCCCGGCTACTTTGGAGGCTGGGGCAGGAGGACTGCTTGAGGCCAGAAGGTCAACGCTGCAGTGAGCTACGATTGCACCACTTTTACTTCATTCTGGGGTATACAGTGAGACCCTCAAAAATAGCAGGGGTGGAGCAAGTCTTTCCCAAAGGGCCAGTTTCTGTGTAACCCTTAAGAAAGAAGGCTGGGTACTGTGGCTCATGCCTGTAACCTCAGCACTTTGGGAGGGTGAGGTGGGCAGATTGCTTGATCCCAGGAGCTCAAGACCAGCTTGGGCAACACAAGGAAATCTCATCTCTACCAAAAAAAAAAAGCTGGTGTGGTGGCATGTTACCTGTAGTCCCAACTACTCGGGATGCTGAGGTGGGGGGATTGATTGAGCCCAGGACCAAGGCAGGTCAAAGCTGCAGTGAGCCAAGATCACACCACTGTACTCCAGACTGGGCAATAGAGCAAGACCTTTTCTTAAAAAAAGAAAAAGAAAAGAAAAGAAAAAGCCTAATGGCCATTAGTGAAGCAGCAGGTGTAACAAACTGTGTTCTGCCTCCCTTCTGGTCATATCTGGGAACTGAGCTTTTAAGATTTCTCCAGATCACTTGAGGTCAGGAGTTTAAGACCAGCCTGGCC